>JAKUCM010004443.1:0-50322 GCA_023374145.1 Lepidium sativum | reverse complement strand
TGCACTTTAAGTTATTGTCTTCAGTGTTTCTACTGTAAGCTCGAAGAGTGATATTTAACAGCATAATCGTATTTTGATGTAGGACTATAGCCAAGCCCGGCCTTCTCAAGAGCTTCTTGCCAGGGATCTTCATGGCCTGGAGTGGCGATTTCGCCACATTTATCGAGGTAAATTTGTTTCTTTATGGTTATATTTCTTGCCTTGAGACTTTATATGAAGAATTTTGAATAGTTTTGAGTGCCTTTCAGGGCAACCTAGGAGGCATTTGCTCACTACTGGGTGGAGTGCTTTTGTGAACAAGAAGAAGCTTGTCTCTGGAGATGCTGTGCTTTTCCTCAGGTAGTAAGAAAACCATATTGTTTTCTCCCTATTAAAATCTCTTTGATTTCTTATTAGAGGACTTATGAGATGGATTCATCCTTTTTAGAGGAGATGATGGCAAATTGCGGCTGGGAGTTAGAAGAGCTTCCCAAATCGAAGGTTCTTCTGCTTTCTCGACTCAGTATACTCAGAATATGAACCACAACAATTTTGCTGAGGTAGCTCATGCCATATCGACACATAGCGTTTTCAGCATATACTACAATCCCAAGTAAGCTCCAACCACTACAACTTTTTATTTTTCAGCATTTAAAATTACGTGTTGGAATCTCTATTGGTATCTCTAGAGGCCGCAGCTGTGTATTGCTCTTGTTGATTGTTTCCTAGGAGTATAGATCAATCCATGTCTTAATAATATCTATGGTATTTATGTCATAAAGTTTGTATTACTGCCAATTTATTATTTTTGCAATTGGTATAAAACCTTTTCAGGGCAAGCTGGTCAAACTTCATAATCCCTGCACCGAAGTTCTTGAAAATTGTTGACTATCCATTTTGTATCGGTATGAGATTCAAAGTAAGGGTTGAGTCTGAAGATGCCTCTGAGAGAAGGTTAATTGCTCACGTTTTAAAAGAACCTTGCTACACCTGAGCTTTATATTCCCGTTTTCAAAAATGTTTTGTCTGTTTTGTCAGGTCCCCAGGCATTATAACTGGAATCAGCGACTTGGATCCTATCAGGTGGCCTGGTTCGAAATGGAGATGCCTATTGGTAAGAAGTATGATATTAGAAGTCACTAGTTTGGTTTGAGAGGTTACCTCTAAGATTTATATTGATTGTTTGATATGAATCCATGAAGTTGGTGCTAACACTGAAATTGTGTTTTGACGTCATATGCAGGTGAGGTGGGACGACATTGAGGCAAATGGGAATCCACAACGCGTCTCACCATGGGAGATCGAACCCTCTGGTTCAATCTCAAATTCAGGTAGCTTCATAACATCTGGTCCCAAGAGAAGTAGGATTGGGTTTTCCTCAGGAAAGCCTGACATTCCTGTCTCAGGTACACATCTACTCACCAAATACATTGTACCGCTTATATAATCTTCCTTAGCCTCTAATTTTAATGTTCTCTGCTTCTGATTCAGAGGGAAACCGCACCACAGACTTTGAGGAATCTTTGAGATTCCAGAGGGTCTTGCAAGGTCAAGAAATTTTTCCGGGTTTCATCAACACTTCTTTGGATGTTGGTGCCGGTGCCAGGAGAGGCCGCTTCAAAGGAACAGACTTTGGTGATTCTTATGGGTTCCATAAGGTCTTGCAAGGTCAAGAAACAGTTCCTGCCTACTCAATAACCGACAATCGGCAGCACGGGTTGAGCCAAAGGAACATTTGGTGTGGACCGTTCCAGAACTTTAGTACTCGTATCCTCCCCCCATCTGTGTCATCATCACCCTCTTCCGTCTTGATAACCAACCCAAACAGTCCTAACAGGCGTCCAGAAGATCATCACGGAGGTGCAGGCAGGTGCAGACTGTTTGGTTTCCCACTAACCGACGAGACCACAGTAGTTGCATCTGCGGCGGTTGTTCCATGTGTTGAAGGGAATTCCATGAAAGGTGTTTCGGCTGTTCAAAGCAATCATCATCATGCGCAAGGAAGAGACATCTACGCAATGAGAGACATGTTACTAGACATCGCTCTCTAGAGTTATTTGGTTAATGTGCGTTTTTATCTACTTGTGGCTTAAGTAAAGTTCTTGTTGTATTTGATTTATTATGATGGTGACTCCCTAACTTTTGAATGTCACAAGTTGATGAACTTATGGAGACATGTAAACTTGTTTACATCTTTGCAAGAATGGTTTTTGTTGAGGTTGAAGTTCAATAGTAGTGCTTTTATTAACATTTCTGGTTCACTGTCATTGTTATTGAGTGTTGGTTATGATCTCTGATTTGGCTCTAAACCGAGTATTCCGGTTATTTCCAGTTGGGTCCAATTGAACCGGAATGAGCCTGACAATATCAACATATCTCTCTCTCTGCCACTCAAAAACACCAAATTTATCAAAACACACAAAAAGCTTAATGGAGGAGACGACATGGGAACAGAGATTACAAGCCGTGACTCACGTACTCACAAGCCCAACAACAAAACCATCACTTTACTCACAATTCTTCATCGGAAACCTAATTCCATGTTACATCTCGTGGGACTACCCTCCGACCTATTCGCCGACGCATCTCCGTCAATGGTGGATTTCTCAATTCCTGAAAAGGGTACCCAGATTGGGGCTTCCTGATACCTCATGGAGGTCGAATTGTCCGTATTATCAGCCTCCGGCGACGGTTATGGCGGTCGGAGTAGAAGAAGGAAAATGGGGAAGAGAGGAGAGGAGAGAGTATGCTAGGAAGAGACTAAGGAGGAAGAAATTAGTGAACGAAGTGAATCCTTATATTCCTCTTTTAGTTCCGAATTTGCTTCTCTTTACTCTCTTGTTATGGGATCCTCTTCCTGAGTAAATATTGTGAATAATGAATCAGTATTCTTCGTTTCTTATTGTTTTCTTCTGTGGAACATAATATGTTGTATAATCAGACAATACAAGGACAAAAACTGGAAGAATTGTCTTGTCAAAACAGAGGTTGTGCTGAAACAATTTGTTTGGTTGAGAGAGGTTTCCTTCGGAAGAGACCATTGCTGGTGTGAAGAGTAATGATACAAGACTTCCACAAGAGACGACCAACATGATTCAGAGGAGTTTGCTTTTTACTCTATTATTCATTAGATCATGTTCTGTCGAATTAAGACTTGTCTAGAAGTTAGTATTTGTTCTTCAGTTCTTGTAAAGAAACTTAAAACAATTGTATTTGGAGGTGATGATTAGTGATCGGTTAAAGAGAAAACTGATTGGATCGACAAAACTCGATCCTTAGTTTGAATATTTAAACCGGAGCAGAGTGGGATTTGAATTCACCATTTGACTACCTGCTTCTTTACCGTTATTCTACGGTTTTTACAAAATGAATGTTATTGTAAGCAAGATCTGTAATTATCGTATTGAAGAAGAGATGAAAAAAACAAATCATCCTACCTTTCGTATACTTGTGTACTATCTATCAGATTTCCAAAACAGCTGTGTCGTCGAACAGCTAGTATGTCTTTGACTTGGTTTCAAAGGACCTAAAATAAAGAAAATCAAATGGAATTGAAAACAATATAACCCAATGATCCGATGTCCATAGCTCGACTGAAAAAGTATTTTGGAGTAATCCAAAAAGTCATAAAATTGAATGGTAGTGGGGAGGGATCTCGGTATCCAAAGAAAAATAAATTTAAAATGGTATGGATCCCGTCCCAAAAAAGTAAAGGCTTGGCTTTTAACATCCTGGTCGTACAAAAAACATAAGCTAATGTACTGATTTTTCTAAAAAATGATGAATGTATCAAATTTTGTTTGTTGATTTGGGCATTTGGGATCGCTTCTGTAATCTTTATCACTCACTACCTCTTAAAACCCAACGAACCTCTCAGTTAGTTCCAACCGGAAGTCATACTACTCCAAGTACTTTGACAAATGTTGGATAATCAATCTAGGAGTGTCAATATGAGCTAACTCGATCAACTTAATTCAGCTTGCTATGAAGTTGGATATTTAGTGAGTTTGTTTACCCCACCTCATTTATTTAATGAGTTTCAATATATAATCTTACACTCAAATCATTTTTAAGTTGTAATTTAAATGATCCAGCTCGCGAACTACCCAACAAATAAAATAATAGTAAATTAATAATATTAAAAAACCTAAAATATTTAGAATACTCCAGTAACTTTTTTTTTTTTGTCAACTAACTTACTAGCTTTTAAATACCCTCCTACTACTGCAGGTAGGGGGTTCGATCCCTGGTGCCTTGAGAATTTGTAAAGTGACTACACCACTGGGCCACCTGTCCTCGACGAATACTCCACTAACTTAGTAACATAATTTTAGATTTTAAAATTAAAAATATATCTAAACAAAACTATATAGAGTTCAAAACTAAAATACAATAAGATAAAAACTAATATGATAATTCAAGAATTTATTTCACAAACGGGTTTTTCTGAATTGGTCTATGAACAACATGTTTATTATCTTATTTTTCCATTTCTTTTTCTTCTAGAAAGATAATATTTACTTTTCTAAATGACACTTTTTATATATAATATAAAAAATAATTTCCATTTAAATTAAGAAAAGAAGTAGAGCTCATGAACTAATTCATATCCATTAAAAATCGCTCACAAAACTCGCAAGCTAAATTAAACTTAGCTTATTTAACTCATTTATTAAATAAACCTAAAAATATGATTCACGTTCACCTAAAATTGAGCTAAGCTGATTAAGCTCATGAGCTTACAACTCATATTAACACCCCTAGATCAACTATGCATGTTTTTGTCTCGTGGATCAAATGACTCATCTTATCATTAACTAATTTCATTATTTAGTCCCTTAATTTGTTTTATTTTCTTCCTAAAAGATTCGTGGAGCCGTTTGTTATCGATACTTTCTTTGGCAGTTGAGATCAATCTTAATATTGTCTTGAAAGGAGAAGTACCAACTCTCTCGTACTCATTAAAGTCAATGTAGCTTGCAATATTTAAAGCATTTTAATCGTTTTGGGTAGACTATTTAAGATTACGAACGAACTGTGTTTGCTTATATATGGATTGTCATTACTCGATATGTTAGTGTAGGAACTACACCAAAACTTATTTAAAGCTTGATATATGTCACCTAATTTTCTTATACTCTTAGAGACTTGTTATACAATTTTCATCTCACAATAGTAGGTATTATTAATATTTCATCTAATTAAATGTTTGCTTACTTACCAATTTTCGATTAATTAATTATATAGGCCCAAAAAGTCAAAAGCTACTTCTTTGAAAATCATCTCTCGCAATAAGACCCACCATCAACCAATATCACTCAATTCACTCCTCATATTACCTAACCAGGATCTAAATTAACCAAAAAGAAGAACCTCATATATATAAACCTCCTCCTCTACAGAAACACTCACACTTCTCTGAATCAATAACACTCACATCATCATGTCTTTTACCACTAGATCAGGTCTCTGCTTCTTAATACTTGTTCTACTCTCCACTCAAATCAATGCAAGAGACAGCTACTCCTTTGGTAAGTTCCCAAGAGAAAACTCCAAAGACCAAAGTCTTGTCCCAATGCAAACAAACGAGAGTAAAGAGCAAGACGACCAGAATCCTACTTTTTTCCCCGAGTCTGAAAACGGGTACGGCTTGAACGGGCACGAGACAACCTACAACAACAAAGAAGAGTTGAATTATAACAGGTACAAGGAGAACGTTAACTACGATGACTCTTTCTACAACCCAAGCTTAAGCCAAACCCAAGAATCTTACAAGAGCTATGGAGAGAACTATCCTAAGACGACCGAGAGTTACAACAACTACGAAAACTCCAATGCTTACAAGGGTTATAGCAAGAACGTAGAGAGACAAGGGATGAGCGATACGAGGTTCATGGCAAATGGTAATTACTACTATGACCTTGATGACGACAGAAACCATGGCCGTTTTTACCAGAATCAATATTACAACTACAAGCCCACTGGTTACAATGAGAAGAAAACCAACTTCAAGAATCCATACGACTCCAACCAACAGTACGATATGTTCGGGAAAGAGCAAGGATACCAACAATTTACTCCATGAGGATGCATGCCCAAGTCAAACAATATGCTTTATATAATTTCAGTTTCGTGCTAAGTTATAATGATGGTTTGTTTATCAGTCGAAACTATTATCGTTTGCATATAATAATTTGGAAGAATAAATATAGTATATGGTGATGCATTTTATGCTAATGTTCTGATGTTGGGTTAATTTTAACCTCTTTTCCAATGATTTAATGTTACTTAGTGACTGTTTCGGTGAACGGCATTGTTAGACCATCATCTTCTTCCTGTTTATATTCATCATATGGTTTCTGGTTTGCACAATCGAAATACCAAACTTGAAGTCGCAATTGGGATCCGGGTTTGACTATTTGCAACAACATAATGTGGATGGACACACAAGATATTTCATCAATTATAGAATCATACAATAGTATCCACAACTCCAAAGAGTATATACCGATGATACCAAAAATCGAGAGAGATCAAACATGAATTTCACCGGTAGATAGACACAATAGCAAACTTGCAACATCATTATAAGATAGTAATATAATTTACCCGCACGGTACACACCGCAAACAAATTCCATTCTAGCGATTTGGCTTATATAATAATATGTTACCTATTATTATAGGCAATGCAATGGGTGTTAGACATCATTCCCCTCAACGACATTGACAAGCTCATACTCGACAAGAGACAAATTGTTGTCTTCCATAACAGTTATCTCATCCTTCGATTCAATGACCTCGATGCGACCCCATTTGTCAACAGCAAGCCTCATTGATCCCTTGAACATATCTATCTTTGCATTCCGGAGATTCACAGTAGTTCCTGGTTTCATCAAGTCCACTGGCACCCACAAATTCAAAGCAATGAAGACTTGACTTAGGCACTTGAGTAGCTAAATGAAAACCACTTTGAATCACCAAATTGTAAATTTCAGAGCAGAACAGATCCTACAAAGTGTCTTTAGTATACTAGATATATAATTCTAGGGATGAGTATTGATTATGATCAATCAATGTGAGTCTTTAAGAGAAAGGCTTTACATATCCACCATTGACACAATTTGGTTTGGAAGCATTGAAGTCTTTTCTATCTACAAACTAATTTGGCGTGCCACTAAAATGTGAATCAAATGGTTTATCAGAGATGGAGAAATGAAACACAGGTTCAAACAGACTGAAATTCCACAGGATCGTTAAGGCTTTCGAGAGGCAGTCCAAAAATAGAAAATACTGGAACAGAGAGAATCGGATTAACTCACCTTGATCGTTGCGAGCAGTTAAGAGAATGCAAGCAGTCTCGTCTCCAACGAGACACTCAGAGATCCGAGTAGGTCGAAGGTGAGAAGAAGCAGCGCCAGGCTTTTGAGGCACGGAATTCTGATCGACGACCTTAACCGTCAAAGTATGGCCGCTCGTTCCCGGTTTCAGTTGATCCACCTTCACAAACACTGGTTTCCTCTTCTCCTGCGTCTGCTGCTGCGGCTGATTCTGAGTTCGCGTTGACGAAGACGACGATGGATGCGACTGATTTCTTCGTTGTCGCCGCGGCGGTGGTGGTCCGTTTCGCTGCCGTGGTCGGTGCTGAATATCGTTGTCGTTGCTGTTTGACGCCATTGAGACAGAAGAAAATCTTCACGGAACAAAATTGATGAACGATGTGTCTCTCTCTGTTTGCTATGTGAAATTTTGCAATCTCCTGAAGTAAAAGCCCTAATTGTAAAAGTTATTGTGAGACTTACGAATTCTTAGAATTTTCAGTGCAATTTTACTATTCTTCTCACTTTCCTTATAAAACGAAACGATAAAGAAAAGAAAATACCAGGCAGTTTGAGGCAGCCACGACAATTTTTTTTTTGGGGATCCAGTATCAATAAAACCCCATACATAACATAAAACTCATTTATAATCTATAAGCAAATGATTTATAGATAGACCAAAAACAACTCGTCATCTACAACAAAATTAAGAGAAGAATTTAATTCATTTGAATCAAATGAGCTCACGAAAATATGAGCCCGTCTTACATGAATTTCAGCAGACGTATGAAGTTTATATTTTGATTTTTTTTTTGTTAAAAAGTTACATATTTTTCAAAATAAAATTGGGATGACGCTAATATAAATGGATATAAATGGATATGTTGCTATATAAAATTTTGAGGATAAAATTAGATCATCAACTTAATAAAAATTTATATTTCTTGAAGATATTTCACAAAATCGTTAAAAAGTATCGAAATTACTCTACCACATCAACACATCAAATATCATGTAAATTCACTTTATTGTTTTTTTGCAACATTGAACAATAGACCTTCTTTAAATTAATTTCTATAAAATAATATAATTTTATAATATCAAACTAAATTTTTTATTTAATTATTATAATAATCGATATAAATTAATAAGGTAGTATAATTTAAGTATGATCTGATACAATATACCAATTAAACAAAATCCGGAAATTACAAAAGAGCTTTTGGGAATAGTGAGTTGTAAAGTGAGATACGCTTTGCCCAAACAGTGGCACATGGAAGCTTCTTGCTCTGTAATTTTATCTGGTGACTCTGTAAACCTATAACAAAAAGAAAACAAAGGAGTGAGAGATTCTCACTAGCTTGCAAGCAATGTTATTTTAGCTATTGCTTTATATGTTATTTAGATTACCTTGATATGTTTGAGCAGGTTCTTAGCTCGAGCATCTGCTTTGAAATGATCACGAACAGGCTGCGAGATTGGTAAAAGAAGATACTGACTTTGTTGTTGTATCCACATGAACTAAAAGGTTTCTTCTTGTAAATACTGTATCATTATAAGTGACTCATGAAGTTGTAATACTGAAGGTCTTCAGATCATAATTTAGTATGGGCCTAATACGAGGCCTTACTATATTTAAGAAGGCCATCTATAAATACAGTATGGTCTTGTCGTATCAATGATGGTCTCGCTAACCAAACGTACTTTCTCTGGGATCAGAACTTGCCCAAGCTTCGTCCCTGATCACGCCGCAGTATTACCATTTCGCCACTCTCTGGATTGTTTCGCTCGCTGCGAAGACGTGTGGTTAGGGCTTTCGAGATGTCTGATTCCGACATGGACATTGACGATGACGAGGTCGAACAAAAGGTTAAAGTACAGGAACAGGCTGGGGACAAAGACAAACATACAATTGGAGGAGAATCTGAATTGCTTGATAAACCAATTCAAGGTTCATATTCCCAGAATGGTTTGTGTTGTTTTCGTTATTGGGGTCAAAGTGTTTTTGATTAGTTGTGTCAAAGTTCGTGAATTTGATTGATGAGAAACAATTCTTCTAATTGAAGAATCAGGATGTTATCAGGGGATGATCTATACGAATCGTTTTCGTTGAATTTTTGTTGAAAGAAAGAATTATGAAATTGACTAGGTTTAGCTCGGAGAAGGGGTTCAAAGACTTGAGAGGTCTTGCAATTAGATTTGTTTTTACTGATGCTCTACTGTAGAAATATGTGGTATCATATGAATTTGGCAAATGCAATACTGAAGGTCTATTTTAGAGAGTCTTGCAGGATCTCTGTGTGTTGGGTTTGTGATTGTTTTTGTAATTTGGGTAAATATGTCCTGAATGTAGATGTGAGGAGCCATTCTGTGATCAAAAAGCTCGAGTCATGTCCACTCCTCAATCCTCTTGCTTGTGGAAATTTAACTATACCTTCAGATGAGCAATCAAAAACTATAAATTTTCAAGCTTTAACTAAAGATAGAGGCACATTAACAAGGTATTGCAAAATTTTCTGTTTTAAGTTTTACTGAAACTAAGTAGGACGTTAGTGTGTAGTGGACAGAAGCTATTCAGAGGTTGACCTTCTGATATTGTGCATGTTTGAAGCTTTTGTACTGACTTATTAGGTTCTCAGATTTCCTGCTCCGGATTTAGCGCCAAAAATCTTTTTCCCTGGCGGTGGAGGGAATGGAACACAACAAAAACGTGCAGCTCTTCCTTGCAAGTTTTTTGCTAAAGGGTGGTGTTTCAACGGGATGTCCTGCAAGTTTCTACATGTGAGAGATCTATCAAATTGTACCAGTCAACAACAAGTGGAAACTAATATGGCTGGAAGCAGGAATGTTCAGTCTGATGTAGGTATGTAGTACCATGAGATAGTTATTCTTTTGAGGATTGTAATATTAGTGGTCCTACGTGGAAGTACTTCTAACAATATAGAGGTCGGGGGGAGGTGTTAATAGCTCTCCATGAATCTACCAATAATTTATTTTACTTATTCTATTCAGAAAGAAGAATATCAGAGAGCAAAGAAAGTGTAAGAGTTCCCCAGTTAAGCGAAAATGGCAAGACCTTTTTGCATACCAGAGAGGGTATATCTTTCGTGAATGCCCCAGATTTTCAGAGAGTATTCCCGTCCACGACTTTCGTGAATCCTCCAGGTTCTCAGAGAGTTTTCCCATCCCCAAACGAGTTGCATTTCATATCTTTATCAGAAAACATGAGAAGAGAGAATTTAAAGCAAACGTTTGGTGCTACTGACAACAGGTCTCTAGCTATTAACAACAGAAACTCCTTCACATTGAGAAGTAGCTTTGTTCATGAGCCTAGTTCTTCTATCAGTTCCTATGTAAAAACAGACATAGGATCTTCTAGACCAGCCTGGACAGGATCATTGTTCAGTTCTGTTCCTATGACTGAGGGTGCTTCTACTGTGGGGCATTTTGAAAATGGGAATAGTATACATGGATCTGGATCACTTCCAACGCTGCAAGGTATAGCTGTTTCTTCTGATAAAGATGCAGAAGGCAACACTGCTAGCAATATAAATAAAGCTTCTTCAGATGATTGGGAGCCCTCTGAACCTTTTAAAGCATCTTTCACAATTCCACCGTATATACTTCCCTCCTCTGATGCCCTGTACGATCCTTTCCTGGATATAGAGAATCTTGAAGATAGATCTCGTAATGCTTTTTTGTCAAGTAAAGGAGAACATGCACGGCAAAATTCCTGTCAGCAGAAAGATGATGATTCTGCTAGTGGTCCCGAAGCGCGGGAATGCAAGAATGATGATAAAAGCAGTTCATGCAGTCAAAACCAACACGATGAAACTATGGTGAGAAGGAATTCTCTCTCTCTCGGAGCAGTGGAAGGGATGGCTACTTCAGTGGTTGATCAAAATGATACAACACCACCTGGCAAAGAGATTTCTTCGGAGGCGGCTGCAGAAAATAGGATTGCTTTGAAAAGAAGCAAACCTGCAGGGATTGATTCTTGGCATAGAAGCGATGGGTCTTCATATAAAAAGACGTTGAAAGTAGATGAGATAGATGGTGAAGTGAGATCATCAGATGCTGGAACAAAAGTAATGAGACAGTTCCGAACTGCTGTTGTGGAAACCATAAAAGAAATGGTGAAACCGCTGTGGCGGGATGGTCGTCTTAGCAAAGATGTGCACAACATGATAGTTAAAAAGGCTACTGAAAAAGTAGTCAGCACTGCTATCCAGTTCCATCAAGTGCCTACTGACACCGGATCAGTTGAACAGTATCTTAGTATGTCTTCAGCCAAGATTGTGAAGCTTGTCGAGGTGAGTTTCTTACAAAAAGACACTTAAGCAGGTAAAATCCTAAGTAGTAAGTATTGCATTAATCTGATAATTCATTGGTTTGTTTGCAGGGCTACGTTGAGAAGTTTGGTAGACCCTTAGGTAACAAGCCAAATGCCCACTCTATGACATGAGCTCATATTGATGAGATTCTTGTAAATTATGTCATCTTTCTTTTCCTCAATTAGGACTTACATAGCACCTAATTCTTTAAATCTCCACTCTAATCCTTGACCAGTAAGGTTGGAACTGGAGGTTGTTGGAGGAAATGTATATACTTGGTAAAGCTTTGATTATGCTTAGAACAGGTTTTCACTCTTGGAAAGATGACTAAATTGTAACATTACAACTTATGTGATAGAGAATGGTTGATTTGGAAACAGATGAAAGAGAAAGGAAAGTAATAGAACAATGTTAAGGTATGTTCTCCTAATCATCTTGACTTTGTTTATTTGTTTTTGCGAATAAGCAGGATTAAGTCAACCTCAGTTTTAGACTAACATTTTTTCGTGCTTCATTGATTATTGCTATTAGGATAACGTAAATAGAGTTTTATATGAATTATTAGAGATCTCTAAAACTTATTGAATGTTTCAATGAAATACAGATACAATCCATTTTTTAATAAAGAACTATGTTTGTTGTTCCTATAATACTTTCCCACGAAAGCTTTTGGATTATGACCTTTTAGTAATTTAAAAAATTAGAAAGCTATGAGAAAGAGTAAGACGGATTTTATTTAAAAATTTTATAAAATTTTCAATAAAATATAAGAATCTGACTTACATAGTTGTTAGTTTCTAATCTCTCTCTCTCTCATTAAAAAGTTAAAATTTAATTATGTAAACTTTTTTAATTAAATATTATTATTGAAATAGTTAGATACTAATTTTGGATATTTTAATTGATGGGGGTGTTCTAACATACCCTTTATGACTCCTTCGTCCTTATCCAAATATCTCCATCTTTATCCACTTCCTCTTTTTTATACTTACACACTCCTCTCTCTCTCGCACTTGGTCACTCATATTATACATTGTTGTGAAAATTACATTAATAACAAAAAAACAACTATTTTTAAGGCGAAAAGAAAAAAACAACTATGTTTACAAATGTGTCATGTGATTTCGTGACAAAGGAAAAATATTACAGAATATTTATTGTGCAAAATATGTAGACTTAATTTGGAACAGTTAATTTTCAATTATTAATCTGTCTACTATTACCTCTATAGATATTTTGTGAGTCGATAGGCGACAAAGAAAGAAAAGAAGAGAGATATTTTTACGAATAGTTTAAAAACCAGTCTATAAATGACATGAAGAGAAGCTAATTGACACATAACACTCTTTATCTCCTAAAGAAAAGAAAAAACAAAACTATAACAAAAAGAGAAGTGGAAGAAAGATGTGGGATGAAAGTGTAGCCGGACCAAAGCCGGATCATGGCCTTGGTCGTCTCCGCAATAAGATCACTGCGCAACCAGTTGACATCAAAGGTATGTTGTTGCATAGCTGTCTTTGTATGAACTCACACATATATAGTAAGTACATAACATATTATGTGAATTTGGAATATGGTGTAGGAGAAGGTAGCAAGTCTTCACCGACCGTCGCAGGGAGTCCTGGAACCCCAACAACGCCAGGATCGGCTCGTAAGGAGAACGTATGGAGAAGTGTATTTCATCCAGGAAGTAACATCGCTACTAAAGGAATGGGCACTAACCTTTTCGATAATGCTCACCCGAAATCTCCCACCGTCTATGACTGGTACATCTCTCTACTCACAATCTTTCTTTTTGGTCCAAATTTAGATATCTGGTTATCAAATAAAAATAATTAACAATTTTGCATTTGAGGGAACTCGAAACCATTAGGCTACTATTTCTTCTATTTTATTCTTATGCGATCGATCTCTAATGTTAGTGATCGTCGTTTGTGATCTTCAAGGTTGTACAGTAACGATACCAGGAGCCAGCACCGTTGAGCCGATATGCAAGTGTTCTATCAAAATAATCATGTCTTCCTTCTGCCACGTGTATTTATTTTAATGTATTAGTTATTCCTTTTTTTTTGGTTTGTGGTTGTTACTGGCCGTTCGATCTCCGGCGGCTTAGTTGGTTTTTAACGGTGGCGATGCGTTCTCTTGTCTTTTCTACTGTTCTGTAATTGATCATGTATTTTGTAAGATAGCTTTTCTCCTTTTCTAGATGGATAAGATAGCCATAATGGATATTAAATTAATTACCTGACAATAGCTTAACTATGGTTAGCATTAATCAAGCGTCATAATTGGAGTTCAATACAACTATGGTTAATTTAATATCACCCATGATAGTGATTTAAACCTAATCTTAAATTGAAAATTATGGTGTTATTATGTGGGGACATAAAAACAGTATGAAAACATCTAACTTTATAATTATTTAAAAAAAAAAATCCAAAACTAACATTGAATTTAACAAATTTTAAAACGTTACAAATTGAGTATTGAAAATAATTAGTCTAGTGGCCGACGGTAAATCTACATAAGACCGCTTATTTATATAACTAGGGATCGAGTACTCCTACCACTATTATGTAGGAATTTGGCTATTGGAGCAGAGTTGTGGCTCAATATAATTTTCTTTGACAAAAAAATAAATAGATAAATAAATCATCTAACTTTGAGTACTACTATATTATTTTACAAAAATGTGTGTTTAATTAATTTTTTACAAAATTTACCTTTTACTAATAGAAAAGACGAAATGTCTGAATTGTGTTTTTATTAAATTTTTTTTTTATGAATTTTTCTTTCACAAATTTTGTTCACTAAAATTTCTTCAAAAATCTCAAAATTTTATTTTATAAATATAAAATTTTATAAGATAGAGCATAAGTGTAATATACATTTATAAGTTTGTTTAGAAAACGTATAAAACATTATAAAATCAAAACATCAAAAATAATATATATAACTTAAAATTATAGGTTTTTATAAAATTTTATAAACTAACTTTGAAATTACTTTCAAAATATTTTGTGTTTTACTTAATTTTACAATGTCTTGTATAAATGTTATTTGGTATAATAAAAATTATTTATAAAAAAATATAATTTGAAGATATTTTACTCATTTTTCAATAACAAAAATTATTTTTGAAGATATATAAAAAGACGGAACAATTGAAAAATGTTTTTTTGGGGAATATTTTTACAATTGTTTTTTTTTTTAATAACAGATTAATTGGGCAACAACTGGCCGGCCCAGTAACCAAATTCTTACATAATGTAATTTAGTACAGTAATTGAATTATATTCCAAAATCTTGTTGAACGTATAAAAAAAACTATGAAAATTCCTTAGTCGTCACCTGCGTTCGAAGAGGTCTCACAATTAGATAAATTAAATTTGTTCAACAATTAGATAATCTTAAATAAAAACTTTGTCAAGATATAAAGTATTGTAAAATCCAAGTTGAAAAAAATGACTATCATATTACATATCACAAAATTCTCCATAACACTTTTTACGTACCATAGGCTAATAAAATGTTTTTAATTGATGTGATAATCCCAAATGTTTAGTTAAGTTTGAATTGGACTTAAGCCACCATAAATGGGCTTGGGCTTTATGTTATGGGTTTTGACTTTTGAGTCAACAATTCAAACTGAAAACTTTCATGACACTTTGTAATTTTTTCTTTTCCTGTCATTTATATATTTTGTGTATACCTTGCAACATGCAATGTTTCCTCTTTGATTATCTTTATTAATAAATCAAAAGTGTTCATAGAAAGGAACAAAAAGCGCCACAGTGAAGCCTTCTTCTGCTTGGTTGTGTGATAGGAGAGAGGAAGACGGCGATGGGAGAGGGCTTAGGGTTTTACAAGGAGTATATTTCCGGAATGATGGCTGGAATCGCCACTGTCGCCGTCGGCCACCCTTTTGACACCGTCAAGGTGCTCACTTTTCATCTCAATTTTGAACATCTGTGTCCATGTTCCAATTCCAAAGGATTATGCTTTACACATCAATTCCATTTTCGGCTGCTGAATTTTGCTCATGTGGTTTGGTCTCATTACGCATTCAGTTGTGTGACACTAGAGCATCGATACACATATCACTTTTGTGTTAACTGTTACCTTTTTGTTGTTGGAGAACATTTCTGCTGCTGATGTACTTAGTTTTGGGTAATGCGTAAATTCCTTGTGTAAGCAGAGAAAATAAGAAATAATTCATCATGTATGTCAATGAGATTGAGGCCTATTCAGGTGCCATTTGGGACTCATTTGGGATTGTTGCTTATGAAACCATGTTTTGTTTTGGTCGCTTGATCACTGGATTATATCAGTCCATGTTTTGATATTTCCCTTAGGAGGTTATGTTGATTCTTTGGCGGTTTTGTCTCTTGTTTCTTCTGTTTACCAGGTGAAACTTCAGAAACACAATACAGAAGTGCAAGGGATAAGATACAAAAACGGGCTGCATTGTGCTTCTAGGATTCTGCAAACTGAAGGAGTATATTAATTACCCTGCCCTCTTGTTGTTATGTCTCCTAGACTCTAGCCTCCTGAACAATTGGTTGTTGAGTGTCTGGAATTTTTAGTGTCGATGGAAACTTACTAGCTCTTGAAAATCATGTTAAGGTCAAAGGACTTTATAGTGGAGCAACCTCATCTTTTTTGGGAATGGCCTTCGAGAGTTCGTTGATGTTCGGCATATACTCCCAGGCAAAACTGTTCTTGCGGGTAATATTGCAGGCCAAATGATCTTTCACTGTATTTCAAATCTATCAATGATTTTCAGATGACAAAGTTTGCTTTTCTTTTGTTTAATTGTAAAGGGAACTTCGCGAGATGATGGCCCACGACCAGAAATAATTGTTCCATCTGCTATGTTTAGTGGAGCTATTATTAGTTTTGTATTATGTCCAACAGAGTTAGTAAAGGTGACATAGTGTTTTTGACTTCAAATCATTCTGCAGATTCATAAGAGGGCTGGACCCAAGGGATGCTATGCAGGTTTGGGTCCAACAATAGTCAGAGCATTCCCTGCTAATGCAGCAGCAATCGTTGCTTGGGAATTCTCAATGAAAATGTTGGGAATCAAACATGACTAAGATTAGTTTTCCAATTTGATTGATCTGGTCCGGTTCACAGATCTCAGAACCACTTAAATCTTGCATTTGTCTCGGGTTTTGACTAGCTTTCTTGTAACAGAGCTACAGATCTCACAGATCAAAAGTGATCTCCCAGATCATATATTTGTTTTTTTTTTTTTTTTTTTTGTCAACTAGTCTACTGGCTTTTAAATCCCACTCCTACAACTATAGGAAGGGGGTTCGATCCCTGGTGCCATGAGGATTTATAAAGTGACTACACCACTGGGCCACCTGTCCTCGGCGATCATATATTTGTTTTAGTTCTGTACCTTTGTTCTCTCATAATTGCAACAAATATACAGATTCCTTGTTTGGGTATAAGAATTGGCTTTAACAAACAAATTTTTCCAAGATTAAATGATCTTACACATTATAACTACAAGCATTTACTTTGCTTCAATGCTTTTAATGAGGTATTATGTTTAGCAAATAGCTTTGACTGCATGCAATAAGGAGAAACAGAGACACAGAGAGAATTACAAATAGCTAAAAGAAAACTTGACAGAAGAGAGTAAGCAAAGCCTATTTCATTGACCTCCAATATGTTTTAGACATTTCACAGTCTTTATTCAGTTGTACTTTTCCGCCTTCTCTCATTGTGTCCAGCTAAGCGTCTCCTGCAACTTCGCTTGGCTTCATCAAACTCACTGAGCTCGTGAAACCTAAAACACCACAGTTAAAAGGTCTTATATTATTTTTCTTTTCTTTTCTGCAGGAGTTTTTAAAAGGATGACACAAATAGACCTGCTGCATTGTTGGCAAAAACGTTTGTGAAGACCAGAGATCCGAACAAGAGGAGCTTTGGCATGAAACTCACAGACTTTGTGTCTTTTGTGGTAGTGTTTTGCTTTGCTCATATCAGCAGTACAACTCTCGACCTGACAAACTCCACTACTACTTGTATCTTTACCTTTCTGCTTATTCTCCAAAATCTCTTCTTCTTCAAGGGTGTCATCTTCTTCCTCTTCCTCTTCCTCACCCATTTCTCTTAAACTCCTCTTCCCTTCCGCTTTGCTTCTGCTCAGACTCATCTGCAAAGTTCAACTCTCTCTCACATGAAAGATGGAATAAGAGGAGAAGAAGCAGTAGGAGAAGACAAAGGAGAAGAAGAGGAAGTGAAAGTAAACATTGGAAGAGAAATAAAGGAGCCCCGAAACAAAAGTGGGGGAGGGATCTTAGGTGTTTAAGTTGTTGGACCACATAATTTTCACTCTCTTTTTTTCTACTTCACGTCCAAAGGTGTACAAATTATAAGCATGTTGTGTAAAAAAACACAAAAACGATTAAGCTTTAGTGCTCTATTATTTGTGTATGTGCAAAAAAATGGGATAACATCTTTGTTATGAGAATGATTTTATAATAAATTACATTTTCACCGATCGATAAATTATGATCTATAGCATTAAATAGTTTTGTTACTTAGGGTTATATGATTACATGGAATCGAATTCGGATAGAATAGACAATTCAACTATTTGACCGAAACATGTTGAAATTCAGTATCTTTTCCTCGATGTGATTTTTTTTTGTGGTGACAAGAAGTTGAGATTCAGACTAAACACAAACAACACGTAAGTCAATGCTTTCTCATGAATCATTTGCTTTTGAATTTTATGATTTAACGTTTTGTATTGTATGAGAATAACATAATTTGAATGAGTTGTACGTATATAAGAATAGGTCATTCAGAGTGTACTATTTTCATTTTCGGATTCGTATAAACATTATTTGGAACTAATCAATCATGAGGTAGCTCAATAATTTATGTAACAGTTTGTGAATAGAAAAGTTACAACTGATAAATTCATATGTCCACAAATTTGTCACATAAGTATGTCGTGAGAATAATATATGGTTACAAGAGAGAAGTTCTTTCGATTTTATAGCAAAGGGCCACCACTAAATTAATTTAAACAATTAAATTTGTTGTTCGGTGTAAGATGATAAGGTCAATCAAAATAGCCATAGGGGCCACTAACCCTAAAGTAGACACATAAGAATGGTCCAAACTTGAATATATTATGTAAAAATGAAGACATATTAGCATAACTATTGAAGGTAAAATACACCTTATTCTATTTTTCTTTCTTTTATGTTTGAATATAACTGCGATTTTAAAGTGTTTTAACTCTTTTATCAAAAAAAAAAAAAAACAAAAAGTGTCGTAACTCTATTAAACACAAATTTCATATTCGGGAAATCATTTTTAATGTCCTTAATTACTTTTCGGGATAATAAAGTATATTTGACTTATATATTTTGGAGTAAATAATGTAGTGGACCATAGATTTTGAGTTGAATGGCATCTGGTTCGTGAAATGAGAAGATGATCTCTGTCTTGGTAGGTGAATCTAGTTCACACCAAAAAAAGCATGTCGTATTTTAGGTTGGCGAATAGTATGAAGGATGCTTTTTATACGATGATAATATGTGGTGATAATAGTAATGCCACAAAATGTTTTGTAACATTACTATTTCTTTTAACTATTGCATATACAAAATCTTGATCTATAACTCAATTACCTAAATCTTATTGGAATCAAACTTATATTTAAGTAACTGCAAAATAAACCGCATTCCTACCTCAAATTATCACTGAGGATTTTACCCGGTACTATGTTACGTATGCAGCATGGCACACTGGATTAATCATGGCTGTATTAGGATGGTGTATTTTTTCTTCTTTTCAACACCAAAGGACCAAAGTAGTGGACTCTTTCTCTCCCTAATGAGAGCAATTAACAAGAAAGATTCAATTAAGAGTTTTTACAAAATCACCTCCGACATTTAGAGCCTATGCTCTTGTCTTGTTTTGATTGTGTTTCGACATGTTTGTTGATTAGAAAACACAAAAACAGATTTGATAGCAAAATGGCGAGACCCATTATTTGTTTTTATTTTTGTTGTCAATCTTACTCTTATAATTAGTAACATGGCTCAATCCATAGCCAAAACTCCTATTCTAATTTTTTTTTCTTCCCCTAGTATTGTGGAAGAATTGAACTCTAGTGCCTAATGATTTGTAAAGTAACCCAACCACTAGATCACTTGTTTTGACAAGATCTATTATTTGTTATTGTTTAACTTTTAATGAAAAACTTTTTATCCCAACTAAAAAAAGACATTAACTATTACTATTGCAGGTGGCTTCATCCCCATAATTAAATTTGATCCATCAAGATGTTCAAAGAAGAGAAGCATTTTTGGCCCAATAAGATGAAACCCAAAAGTTTCAAGGAACATTCCAGAATCCCCGCAAAAAAAACTCTAAAAATCTAAGATATTTCCTAAGTTGATAAGGATAAACTCGAAACCTTATCAAGAAGGAAGAAATGGTCGAAACTATAAATACATGCTCATTCTAAGAGAAAAGGCATCTTGGCACACTTGGAGACCCTAAGCCACAACATAGTAGGAGAACCCCGCGACACAGATTTTTGACTTAGGCGATTATAAGATCTTTTTCCGATAATCTTTGTTGTATTCATCTTGCAAACATATTCAATAAACAAAGAATTCAATCCGCGATAAATACAAATCTCTATTGTGCTAACTCCAGGTAGAACAGTTGGCGCCCATATATGGGGAAGAGAGAATTCTTCTACACGCACGAAAAGTTTGTTAAGATGGAAAAGAATGAAAACCAGATCGAGCAGGAGGAGCGCAACCGGATTCCAGACAAGGTGGCACATAATAAAGCAATACACCAGGTAAGCGGAATACCACCGACAGAGCAGAGTCAAGAGACGAGCGTTCCTGTAAATGGAGGCGTTCCACCAGGCGTAATTGTAACGGAAAGCGGAGCACCTGCGCCCGCCAAAAAAATCATGGAGCAGCACCGCTCTCCCAGTTTGGCAACCTAGAAGCATTTCGCGGCTCTCCTGAAGAAAATGAATGAACGCCTCAGCGCCTTGGATACGACCTACACTCCATACCGGGGAATAATGACGGGCGAGCTGACGGAGCGGCAGATCGAGTAAGTAACCCCTTTGCATGCAAGACGAGCCCTATTCCCAGAATCATCGAGGCAGAGTAACCAACCCTTAATTGCGTCTTACGATCAAAGAAACCCGCTAAGGCCAACCTCCACCAATCCGACTTACAGGAGAAGTTTTAGAATGTATGATAAGCCACACATGGGAGAGAGAATGAAGGTAACTTTGCAAGAGACAAATTCAAGAGTGCATCGAGCGACCAACTCAACACCCGAAATTGACCGCATCTTGATGCAAACTTAAAACAATCCCTTCTTGGAACAGATAAACACATTTCATGTCATGCATCAAGAGATGCTGAAGTTGCCAAGGAAAGATAGTACCAAGTTATTTCCTGTCGCAAGTGAATATCATCCTCAGACGAGCCAGATTTTCTCCATAAGAAAGAAACACGGACAACTGTCAGCTATTTGTGGAGAGCCTATCTGACGACGCCCTAAGATGGTTCTCAAAGTTGGAACCATATTCAATTTATAGTTACCAACAACTCACTCGTAGCTTTTTGAAGCATTACTTGATGCTTATCCAGAAGAACACATCAAGCTCAGATCTCTATGCAACAATACAAAGACCAAAAGAGACTATACGTGCTTATGTTGGCCGATTCCAAGAAGTGGCTTCCAAAGTCAACATACCCGACGACATAGCCATACATGCTTTGAATGAGGGATTATCTCATAATTCCAACTTCACAAAAGTATAATTCTTCAACATCCCAACTCTTTGGTGGATGCCTGGAGTCCGGACATTGAGTTACGCCGAGTTGAAAGAAGACAAGGCGGCTTATGCAAAGAAAATTGCTCTCTATAAAGCACCATCAGGGAAAACAAAAGCAAACGTCGAGAGTTATGAGCCAATGCAGCACTACGACAAGGAGTACCAAATAGACAAAAAGAGGAGAAGAACCACCAACTTTACTATCAACCTGTGCAACACAATGCCACCTCCTCAAAGGTCAGATAGAAAAAATTACGAGGAAGATGACAAAGATAACTTTTGCTTTGACCACAAAAGACCCGGACATACAACGTCGCAATACCAAGTTTTGCAAAAAGTGCTAGTCGCAAAGTATCAAATAGGAGAAATCTCCAATGATAAAGGGTTCGACAAAAATAGAGAGAAACGAAGTAACGTATGTCGACGAAGCGATCACGTAGAACCAAAGAAAGACAAAAGAGATGATCGACCTGACAATAAGCGCTCGTCCGACGAGTCTGGGAGGAAAAAACGAGAAAAGTCAAAAGACAAAGATGCATCAGGAAAGTTGAACCACATTAGTATGATCATGGGATGAAAACTGACATGATGCAACTGAATTTGGTCAATCAAAACACAAGAGTGAAAGACGACCACCTCCTCTAACACCCGCCCGAGTAGAAATTCAGAGAGCGAGCAAATGAGTCGACGTCCCTGATATTTTTCTCCAAATAAGATACAAAAGGATTAGATCGACCTCACGATGACGACTTAGTAATCGATGTGCAAATAGCCGATTGCGCGGTTTCACGCATGTTAGTTGACAGAGAAAGTTTGGTCGATCTTATATTCAAGGACACTTTGAAGAAAGTGGATATCGACGAATCCAAAATCAAGTTGTAAGTGGAACCTCTAATAGGATTTAAAGGAGAAGTGAAAACCACAGTCTGGACAATCAAACTACCCGTTGTATCGTTGGAATGACCAAGTGGATATATTTCTTAATGCTAGACAAACTCGTGCTATGTTATAGAAAGAAAACTCAGGAATTCCAAAGGAGTTTACGCTATCTGGAAGACAATCGCCCCAACAAAACTCCGTTTCAAGAAGAATCCAAGGAAGGAATCTTCAGAACAAGTCAGTATTGACCTGCTACATCCCAATCAAACCTGTGGAATAGGCATAATCTCGACAAGAATCTCAAAAAAGTGATTATAAAAAAATTGCCCGCTATGGCTTCCAATATAACTTGCCATGAGTTCAACGTTAATCCAACCTATAAACCGATCAAGCATAAAAGGTGCAAACTTGAACCAGAGAGAGCGCAAGCATCGAATAACAAAGTAGACTGCTTAACCAACGCTGGCTCGATAATGGATGTTAAGTATCCCAATTGGTTTGAAAACCCTGTCGTTGTCAAGGAAAAGAACGAGATACAATCAAGTAAAGATGCATCCAGCAGGTAGCGAAAAAACAACATTCATAACTAACTGCGGGACATATTGCTACAAAATAGTCATGTTTGGATTAGAGAACACCAAAGCAACTTACCAACAACTACTCAACAAGATGTTCGCCCATTTACTCGGTGACACCATGGAAGTCTACATCGATGACACGTTTGTCAATTCAGTGCAGAAAAGCGATCAAATTGTCCATTTATGAGAATGTTTCAAGATCTTGGACATGTATCAAATGAAACTTAACCCGAAAAGTGTATATTTGCCATAACGTGAGGAGAATTCTTGGGCTACATCATTACCAAGCAAGAAATCAGAGCTAATCCAAAGCAAATCAACGCGTGGAAACCCCCAGGGAAACGGACAAGCGGAAGCAACAAACAAGAAGATGTTGGACTGTCTGAAAAAACAATTGGACAAAAAAAGGGACTATGGGCTGACGAACTCGACGAAGTACTTTGGTCACATTGAACAACTCCTAGAAGCTCGATGGAAAAAACTCCTTTCTTACTTTGTTTGGAATAGAGGACTTAGCACAAGCTGAAGCTAGCATTCCTATCTTGCCACAGACCTTGCTCGTACAACATCTAAAGATAAACAACGAAATGATGGAAGATTCCATAGATGACATGTAAGAGCAACGCGAACAAGCTCTCCTGCGCCTCCAAAATTACCAACAAAAAACGGCCAAGTATTATAACAAGAAGGTGAAAGGCCGGTATTTTGCTGAGGATATCTGGTCCTGAAGAGAGTATTTGAGAATACGGCTGAACTTAACGCAGAAAAATCGGTCACAAACTAGGATGGACTGTACTAGATTTTGAAGATTGTCGAACCAGGAGTCTACGAGCTAATTACTTTGGGAGGCAAAATAATTCAATGATCATTGAACTCCATCAATCTTAAGAGATTCTACTACTAAGCACATATCCTTTGTTAGGCTCCACTTGTACAAAAAAGAAAAGAAAGAATGTAATACGAGGAACTACGACCTTGCTTGATGCCAAGACACCAATCCAAGCCTAACCGCTAAGGGGACTCCCCCGTCAAAGTGAAATTGCGATGATCCGCACCTGCTCGCCGTGCCGTCAAGCCGCACCCGCTCGTCGCGCCGTCAATCCGCACCCGCTCGCCGCGCCGCCAAGCCGCACCCGCTCGCCGCGCCGCCAAGCCACCAAACTGCAAAGACGCCGAGTCGCCAAAACACCTAGCCAAGCCTAGCTGCCAAGGGCACTCCCCCACCAAAGTGAAATCAGGCTGAGCCAGACTATTGGGAGCACTTTCGCCAAGCCGAGCCGCCAAGGAGGAGTTGGTGAGAAATTTTGAAAGGTAAAGTTAAATAGAGAGTGGTAAGAGTCCTTTATAGTGGGTAAAATGAAAGTAAGCTTTCCAACATGAATCATAATCAAAAGAAAAAAGCCCAATAACCAAACAACTAAAGAGATCCATAAATCCAAAGAAAAGAAATAAAAAAATTAGAGCTCAAAGATAACATTAAATTAAATGATTGGAATGTACATGATTGGAAACTCAAAATTCAAAGACTTTAATTATTTTAGTTATTGAATTGGGGGAAGTAACTGGTGGAGGTGGACTTCGCCCCTAAAATCGATCACCATAATTAAACTCGATCAATCAAGATATTCAAATAAAAAAAGTGTTTTCGGCCTAACAAGACAAAGCCTAAAAGTTTCAAAGAACATTCCAGAATCCTGCAAAAAAATCCCTAAAAATCTGAGAATTTTTCTAAGATGATAAGGATAAGCTCGAAATCTTATCAAAAAGAAAAGAAGGGTAAAATTTATAAATAAAGACTCTATTTAAGAGAAAATGCATCTTGGCACATAAGGAGACTCAAAGCTACATCAAAGAAACCCACAACACATATTTTTGACTCAGGCGATTAGAAAATTTTTTCTCGATAATCTTTGTTATCTTCATCTTGCAAATATATTCAATAAACGAAGAATTCTATTCACAATAAATACAAATGTCTATTGTACTAACTCCGAACAATTACTATTAGTAGTATTTATAAGTACATCTAAGTCAACTATTAAAAGACTATGTCATTAATCAGATGTAAGCGAATACAAATTTAGAAATGGTACAGCTATGCAAAGATTTGCTGTATTGCTTCTCTTCTTGAGAGTAAGGGCCAAATCTTTTTTTTTTTTTTTTTTTTTAAATTTAAATGGATGGTAAAATGTATCCAAGAGATAATCTATCATTTGGTTATTTTCTTTCAAAAGATTCAGCTTACTATTATGAAGTTTGATAGATATGTTGGCAGCAACATAAAATATGGGATTTAACCTAACATGTATATATATTCGAGTTCTATAAGTTAAAATATTATGACATTTATTCACTGACAGAATAGTAACATCAAAGGTTGGGTAATAAGAGTCGTCAGCTGTCATGACAATCACTACTTCACATTATTGTACTGCCTGTCAATTTTGATTTGCATCTCACTCTTCTTCTCTTTTTCTTTTCTTCCATACTCTTCTTCCTCATTAAAACAACTGAATTCGATGGTAGATATGATAGATTTTTGTACAAACTCACCCATACATATTATACTTTTCGTAGGCTAAAAATCTTAGTCGTCAAGTTTGTGTGGTTAAATGGTCATAACTAATAGTTTGTGTATATGGAGTTTGTATTCATCAAATTACATACAATTTTAGAAAAGAATTTAAGTTATAAATCAAAATTTTGTCATCAAATTATTAAAAAAAATATTAAATATGAATTTAAATTCTTGTATATAAAAATAATACCGATAATTTGGAATCAAATTCATATATGAAATATTATACGAATAGATATTTAACTATTTAAAAAAAAAATCTATATACAATGCATAATTATGTAGAATTATTTCAATATTGTATCTATATACATAACTATACATAAATGAGGAAAAAAATAAATCACGTTTGCGATATGTTGAGTAAATATGAAAAGTGGAGATGAAAAAAGAGAAGAGAAGCAGTGGAAGAACCTTAGCACACCCCCATGTGACAGCAATGACCAACGTTAAATAATTGAATTTTCCTCTGCGGGGCCCTTTGTACTACTCTCAGACATTCATTTACTTTTCATTTACTTTTTTTTTGAAAAGAATACTTTTTAAAGTCATTCATAAGTTCAATGCAATTGGTCTTTTCCAATCCTGTTTAAAATCTCTCCACGTAACCAATTAATTTTTGTATATATATTAAGTAGTGACTAATCGAATCAATTAAAATATATACAATTATTAATATCGATTATTTTACTAATCTCCACATAATTCAAATAATCTCTATCTAATTTAATTTATATTCGAATAATTTCCATCTAATATAACTAATATTATATTTTTTAAAACGTTAAAAATTCTAACAAAAATAAAAAAAATTTTAATCATAAACATCAAATTACATATAAATTGAATATTATTTTGTTATTAATTACAACTAGCAAACTATATATAATAATATTTGTTCTAAAATACGACATCTTAAAACGTTTAATCTGTTTCAAATTAACAATACAGTATCATACAAAATTATTTAATCATTATACTAACTTAACATTATTCAATCGAATATAATATATATAATATATAAAATTATATATATATATATATATATAAATGTTTTAAAATTAGTCTCCAAGTATTTCCTACAATTTATATTTGCTTTTTAAATAACTCGTTACACAATATTAGAATAAATGCATAGCGCCAAGTAAAATTTTGAAGAGAGTTCCAACGCAATCAGCCAATATTTAATTTTTTTTGTCCTTAATTTTACATAAAAAGTTTTGTAGACGAGTGTTTTTATCACTGCATGTAAGTATACAGGTTTTCTATGTGTTTTTGAATGAAATTTTAGATAGTTTTTGAAATAATAATTAGAAGCATAAGGAATTGTTCTTCAATTACAACCAAGAAGAAGCATATGTTCAGTTTCCTTGATTAAAATTTATAGTTATGAACTTATCATGCAATTCATGCAATTGGGTTTTATTTACTTTTTTTTTTTGCATCAAAGATTACTGATCTAAAGTGTATCCGTAACTTCTTGGTAAATTCATCATCTTGAAAAAAAACTCATCATCTTAAATAAGTAAGTAGTACTATAGGTTTTGATGCTACTAGCTCGTCTAAGAGATACAATGGATGGCCGAAGAAATTTTAAATGGGCATTAAAAGGCTTTCAATTTATGTGCCCATTTCGATCCACAAGGATCTGTAAGTGTAATACTGAAAGATAAGAATATAAGTCTACAAGTATATATTCAAACCACATCATGCACTTATGCTTGTAGACTTCGCCTAAGCTACAAGTCTATCATAACAACAAGACTTGCGCGCCATTTTGAATGCCTTTGAATTGGCCTGACAATCATAGAGATAAGAACTACAAAGTACTGTCGGCTCTGAAAAGGACCAATGCCGTATGCAGAATTCACACCCAAAACGCGTGAAACAGCACTCGATGCAGCCCCCGACTACTTGCCATAAAACGACACAAAAAGTCTAGCACATAGTAGAATCGTTCCTCGTCATGATGGAATGAATGGAGAAAGCAACCGACAGATCTGGAATGTCGTCGGGCTTGCTGGCCCACATACACGCCGAGCTCAACCGCAACTGCCACGCCACTCGCCTGCAGGATGTGGACAAAGATGACCAACCAGTGAACCTGTCCCTGCTCTGCTTGTAGAGAAAGTAATTCGGCGACCTGCTAGAACCCCTTTAGATTAGAAGTTAGGCGGATGCACAAACACCGCTGTCTTTCTCGACGGCTCGAACTAACGACCCCAGAAATACAGAAATACGTGCAGTAAGAGCTAAGGTACGCAACATGTCAACCCAAATTTACTGGTCTCAAAGCTCAGCGCAAACGCGTACTGTCTGAGACATAGAACACTACCTTGGGATGGTTCTCCAAGTTTGACCCTTACTTAATAGATAACTATCAATAGTTTACAGAGACCTTTCTCAAGCACTACTCGATGTTCATCCAAGGAAATGTTTTGATAACTAACATCCATGCCATATCGTATGGAACGAAGGAATTGCTCCGCTCTTTCCTTGGGGGATTCCGAGAAGTGGTGTCGCTTATTATAATCACGGTTGATGCTAGCTTTGGCAAGTTACACGAAATCCTCTACTACCACACATAACTTATGGGAGACTTCAGTATACGCTGACCTCTCTTTTTAGAAGACAACTTGTACCGAGACATCATGTTTGCAAAAATTAAGGAAGACAGAGCCGCCAAGCTGAAAAGATATAACAACTGATCTCTAGCGACTAAAAAACAACCAAGTAGTCGATGCGGGGAGAATACCATGAGCCGCTTCAACATTACGATCGAGAATACAAGAATGATAAGGGCAAGCCTGCTTTTACTTACACAATCAACGAGTATAACAAAGATAGGTAGAGGCGAGAATGGATCCCCACCAACAAATGGTTTCGAGCCCCCTCCAAAGATGACAAGAATTTCTACTGCCACTACCAAAAACGAACCGGCCATGCAACCTCGTGATGCTTCCGCCTCAAAGAAGTACTAGTAATAAAATTTGAAAAGGGAGAGGTCAAGCTTGCCGACCCAAAACAACGCCCAAACGGTAACCGAGCCGGATCCGGGTCACAACAATCGCGAGGCCGTGAAGAAGCTACCAGAACGGATGAGGAACTGGCACAAAAAAACATTGACCCGACAAACGATCATTATCATGGAAGTCTATAAAATGACAATGACTTCATAGGAGTAATTGATAACAATATTTTTACTTTATTGTAAAATCCTATTATACTGAGATGTCATTGTAGTATAATAGGTGTCAATCTAACAGGGAATGTAATTATCAATCAGGATGCTGTTGACTGTTATAATCCAAGCCAATCAAAGTGTGGTTTATCTAACAACCTATATCAATCGTTACAATAAAAATAAACAAGCAAGTAATAAGTGTCAATAATTTAAACGAAATGCCTGATAAGAGACTATTAACTAAAATAAACGCAAAGTGATGAAACAGGTTCCTGAGGAGTAAGTATCATGAGACAATGTGGCTCTTAAACTAACTAGGTGCTTGACAACACTCAACAGAGCTAATCTCTAGGCAACGAGAACAGAAGTAATAAATCCACTCCCGTGGCCAACGAACTCGAGTAGACTACTAATTGACCCTATCGCCATATGCGTTTGATAATCTAGTCGGAATTAACGATCAACTCGCTTAGCACCGATGCACACCTCAGACATTCGATCCCCCGAGCTGAGCATGTGAATATCTGAAGTGGTTCAGTCAAATGCTCTACCAAACACCCATCAGTACTAGAGAGTCTTAGAACAAGCCTCAGTTGATCACAATGAAGCTAGTGATGAAAATACCAAATAAGAAAAGACCTAAATAATTCAAACCTCAAACGACCTAGAAAGCCTAAGCACCACCCTGCATTAACTCATCATCAAGAGCCCTACATGACTGCTCAGAACTCATTAATTTAACACAATGCATGAAGTCAAATTCGATTGCATAAATAAAGAATTCGAACAAGGTATGAAATCAACGCATAACATAAAACTAAATTGCATATAATGTAAACTCGAAATCTAAAGGGTTTCGTTCGATTTAAAAGCTCTAAGTTTTCTTCTCAAGAAAAGTGTAAAAAACTCGGCGTTTGATTTCTGCAACATCTAAAATTATTTATACTTAGTCTTTAGCAAAGCCCTAAATCAGCTCGGCCCATGATGAGAATCAGCGTGTCGTGGATTTTGGCTAAGTATGGCCCAAAGGCTGAAAAGGACCATGAGTGAGCTGGTGAGCGGCCCATCTACTGAAAAGTGGAGTATTGGACTCGAGTTGGGCCACCTCTCTTTTTTTTTTTTTTTTTTTTTTTTTTTTTTTTTTTTTTTTTTTTTTTTTTTTTTTTTTTTTTTTTTTTTTTTTTTTTTTTTTTTTTACACTTGTGCTGGGGCTTGAATGTGCTCGAGCTTGTCTTCGAGGATGGGACTCGAGCTGGCTCGAGCTTGTACGCCTATTCTGAACGGGTGGTGGCTAAAAGTCCTGTTCCTCGCTCAAGATTGACATGATCACGTCTCAGGCGTGGGAAGACTCTGTTTGCATCTGAATCCTTGTATTTTTGCTTCCAGTACCTGTAACCTCCCCAAATGTAATATGTATGCGAATGCATATGAATGAGACTATCTAGGATGAAAATGTAGTAGAAATGTTCACTTATAATATGTAAATGAGGCTCCTAACGAGTGATAAAAACGTGTATATCAACTCCTCCAGACTTATCCTTTGCTTGTCCTCAAGCAAACATGTAAGAACAAACTCGGAGAAGACGTTGCTCAACGGGGACTCAAAACCAAAACAAGCTGACTCAAATGCTAACACTCAATGTCCTATTTTAATGTTCTGAACTGTAAAAAAAAACAAGTCATACTCTGAAAACTTTAGCCATGCAAATCATTGTTCGATCTAAGCCCAAACTCAAGCTACAAATGCATTCAAATAAACCACTCATTTTAACATTCAATTAAAACCGTTAATCAAGTTACACATCTCATAAGAACTCGTTTGGCTAAGGGAATGACTCAAGAGATAAAAATGATCTTTTCAACGTAATAGCTAGTCAAATCTGCTTAGGGATCACTGAAAATGGAATAAGCTTTAACATAAGGTTAAAGGTGAATGTCAATAGATGCATACATAAACAAGTTCTCATCTACCCAGTGCACCCAACTCGAGCTCCAACCTATTTATTCAAAATCCCAGAAATCGATTCATATATCTACCTTTTTAAATAAAAACAACAACTCATTCTTCCAGCTAAGCGCTCAATAGAATCAACTTCCCAAGCTTCTATTCCATAGGTAATCTAAAGGGAGGGTTACTTAATTCCACAATTCTACCGATTCTGGCTTATATCACATTACAACACTGTTTTTTTACAAGACATTGTAAGCATTTTATCCCATTCTCTCCCCTTAGATTCTTTAACCTATGCTCATATTCTTTTCTTCATTCTTTTCTTAACCAAAGTAAATAAGCTTCCCACACCCCTACATTATCTACGCCTAGTCTGGTCCAAAACGTGAATTAGAAACTACATGAAACCTTGTTCCTGTCGGTACTCACCTAACATGTTATAGCAAGATTAAACCTTAAAAAGACCTCACAATCACACACAAACAATGTAGAGCTCGAAAGGAGGTAATGGTCAAGGTGGGAGTTTACTCGAATTAACACGTTAAAATGCGAGATGATAAAAGGAAATCTGAGTATTATGTAATCTTCAAGTCCAAATTCAATGCATAGCCTTGATAATTAAACTTTCATTTCAGGTTATCACTTAGTAAGGAGTGGCATCATATCATAGCAAAATTTAGCGAAGCAATGAACTAAAGGTTAAAGTTTCATAGCATGGTGTAGTCTTACAATTCAGATTGGTAGCAAGTAGCAAACAACATTAACTTAGGGCCGAGAATTTAGGACAAAAGTCAAAAAGCTTGCAAGGTGAAATCATCATGGTCCCCAATGCTTAACTAGACTCGAGCCTAAATGAATGCAGACTTCATGGCACTGTGTTTTTGTATTTTTCAAAGGCTAAACGTTTTGTTTAGTTTTTGTTTTTTTGTTTTTTTTTTAAACATACCTGTAATGCGATGTAAAGTATGAATACATGAAAAAATAAGACAAATAAAACGTGATCAAATGATGTCTACGACCCTCCCCCATACTTAAATCACACAGACCTTTGTGTAGATAAACGAATGAAAAAGGATCCCAGACCAGTAAACATAATAAAAGCATGCAGTGATATATACACGAGGAGTGGTGGAGTCATACCTTAGCGGCGGAAAATGGACCAACCAGCCGGATCCATGTCCATGCCATCATTATCTTGGTATTGCTGCTCGTTAGGATTCACTTAGTCATATGTTGAAATCATAGGAGTTAAAAAATTGTACCCCGGCTGTTGTATGTTTGGATGTGGGGTCGAGTCATGTTGATCAATGTGACTCGAGCCTTGGTTGTCTATCTAGGGGATTCAATTCTGTAGTGTAAGTTGTTAGAGCTGCACCTCTGACTCAAACTGTGGTTTAACACTCCGTGTGTGTTCTCTGCGGGGGCGACCATTGGAGTGTCTGCTTGTTGCTCTATGCTGCCTTGATGGTTCATAGCTGGGCTTCGCCTCAAGATCTTCAGTGCCCTCAATTTGCTCTGTTAGCTCCTTGGTTGTGTTAAGATTGAAGACAAGGACCTCTTCTGTTAGGTTTCTTTGTTGCACTTGGGACAGTGTCATGTGCTCGTATGAGGAGGCCCTCTGTGGTTGTATTGAAGGCGCAAGGTTAGAGGGTGGTCTGGTAACTAACATGGATCGTCTCAGTGGTTGCACTGAGGGTTCTCTGGTTGCACTTGGTGTTTGTTCGCGCCTTCTGCTCGAGCTCTTCCATAGTGTGAGGTTACCAAGCTTCTTAACTACAGATCTCACTGTGTTGACGTTCCAGCTCCCGATATTTGAGAGGAGATTGATTCGGTTATGCACCTCCTGTAATCCGGCATCTTGGGGCTACATACTTCTCAAAATAGTAGCATTCCGGCTCGACAACATTCGGTCTAGGCGCTTCTGGTGCCTGTTCCCGTCGGCTAACTTGATGTCTCCCTGTAGTTAGAAGACTTGAGGGCGGTAGGAAGGCTATGTTGCACTCGAGCGCTAGATGAGTGCATTCAAGCTGTTTTAGTGAGTCCGAGCTCTTCCCCGGTAGACTAAACCTATAGAGCCAAACACCTGTTGTTGGACCCCTCTTTAGTACCTTATACTGGATGAGGTACTCCACGTTGAGGTATTCTGGAGGTATTGAATCCCTTGATCTTATGTTGACGCTTGCAGCTTCCATAATCCTTGTCACTACGCCTCCTACAAAGACATACGCATTTGCCTTGGACCTTAATGCCCTCGCCCAGACTTTGTAGCTGATCAGTTGCTTCATCAAAACCCGGGTAAATCAATTTTTTTTGCGGTTTCCTTCATACCGCATTCCATGGTCAATTTTTTTCAGCATTACCAGAAGTGCCTCGTATATCACATCGAGTTATGGACGTCGAACGTTTTCGGACTCGTGCATTGCAAAACTTGAAGTTCCAATGATTTTGTGGAAGTACCGAATGATGGGGTTCCTGATTTTAAAGCTTTTAGTGGACGAGGCGTTGTACTCCTCAATACCAATGATTTTCCAGAGCATTTTTAGCTCCTCATAGTGGAAAACGGTGGCACGACCATCTGATGGGGGAAGAACGAAAAGTTGCTCGAACTCTGTTGCAGAGAAATAGTACTTCCTTCCGTTTACTTGGAATGTTAACATCCCAAATCCATCAATAGCCTTTAACCTCTCCTCATGGTCTAAATACTCACCCAGAGAAATAGTACTTTCTTCCGTTTACAGTGAAAGTTAACCCTACGTTCCAAAGCATCTGATCAACATCTCTGGAAATTCCATATTGCATCATTGTTTCGCGATGAAGATAACGGGTAGACGCCACATGTATTTATTTGAGGTCCTTCAACGCCTGCTTGTGTGGAATATTCTAAGGCATGCTTTCATTTCCCTAGTCGTTTTTTTGAATTTCATCACTACTTGATGCATCATTAATTTCCTTTGCGCGGTCCCCTGGCTATTTTCCCTCATGATCTCCTTACAACTACGTCTACTAGTTCGGCGGATTTATTGTGGGGCTTCCAACCTCGAGTCTTCGTCATTGAAATTGATCGGTGAATCAACCAGTAATGGAATACTTTTGTGCCTCGAATATCCTTCACCTGATCTCCTCATACTGTGTAATTCTTGATAGAAGTCGGCGACTGTTCAAATCGGGTAGGATCGAGCTCCTATGTTTGATCTTGTCTTGGCGGAGACGGTTGACGACGTGTGGCGGATGGAGACAGCGTTCAACGGCTCGGTATTAGGATTTCGGAGCTGGAGCAAAGTCGAGTGGTCTCTGCGGCGGCTATGTTGGCGGCTGTGTTGGCGGCTGCGGCTTTGAGGTGTGGACCAGAGCGTTGGGGCACGTGGACCGTAGATCAAGTGAGCTTGTGTTGTCGGCGTGCTTGAAGGCTCGCGAGAGCTCGAACTCTTGGTTGCAGAGCAGTCAATAAAGCATGCTCGAATTGTAGTGTTGAGCGGCTAGATTTCGGTGCGAGTGAAGCGCGTCGACACTCGAGTTTGGTCGAGTCTAGGCGGCAGATCGCTTGGGTAAGCTCGATGTAGCTAATGTTTGGTTCTACAGGTCAAGCGCGGCGCTTAATCGAGTCTGAGAGGATGATAGTGAGGATGAAAGTGCGAGCGTCGTGGCTGGAGGCAGGTGCTTGGAGTTGATGTTGCAGCTTGGGTTTCCAAGGGAAAAGAAAGTGAATTAAGAAGGTAAGTAAAAGTGAAATTAAAGTGAAGGAGAATGATTTTTTTATGCAAAGGGAAGAGTGGTGAGTGGGAGACAAAGTCTCGTGGGAGTGCAACAAAAGGAGAAAAGGGCTGTCTCTTCAGCCAACGTCTTTTTTTTTTAATTTATTTTTCTTTGCGGTCTTTTTCTTAGACTCGACCCGACTCGAGTTTAGAAAGTCTTTGATGCTCTAGTCATGAAAATTAAATATTAAGCTAGGCGCGAAAAAGATAAAAACTGTAAAGCCTTAATTAAAATATGTTCAAGGATATGAATGAGATTGCCTCCCAAGTGCACTTTGTTTGAAGTGATTGAGCTTGACTTTCACCCTTTTAAAGGCCAGTTGGTTCATCGAAAGAAACTGATCTTCTCTCGTGAGTAGTCTCATCAGCTCGATACTACTTAACCCTCTACCTAGTCACAGTGAAATCGTTTCCTTCCCCGTTGATCAATGTAATAGCTCGATACGGCAAAACTTCTTTAACTCGGAATGCACTTGAGCATTTTGACTTCAATTTTATGGGAAAAAACTTTATCGTCTAGTTAAACAATAACAATTGGTCACATGGTGTGATTTTCTTGTGTGCAATCTTCTTATCGTGGAAGGCTTTAGTCATTTCCTTCTACACTTTTGAGCTCTCGTAAGCTTCAAGTCTGTCGCCCTCCAACTCGTTCAAGTTTATGACCCTTTTCTCTTATGCAGTCTAGAGATCAAAATTTATGAACCTTGTAGCCCACAGTGCCTTGTACTCTATCTCCACATGCAATTGACATGCTTTTCCATACAGAAGCTGGAACGGGGTTCTTTCAATAAGAGTCTTGAAAGCCATTATGCAAGCCCACATGGCGTCGTCCAACTTTACTGTCCAATCACGTTTTGACACCTCACTTGACCACTAGTTTGTGGATGATAATGCGTAACTACTTTATTTTTGACTCCATTGTTCCTCAGAATGTTCTCAAACACTTTATTGATGAAGTGGGAGCCTGCATCACTGATTACAACACGAGGTACTCCAAATCTGGGGAAAATGATGCTCTTGAACAGCTTGATGACGACCCTAACATCATTAGTCGGACTTGCTACAACTTCTACCCAGTTCGAGACATAGTCCACTGCGGCGAGAATGTAGCGATTCCCATGGGTTGGTGGATTGAATGGCCCCATGAAGTCGATTCCCCTTCAGATAAATATCTCAACTTCTAGAATTGATCACATTTGGAGATGAAATTCTGAGTATCCGTGAACAGAGTCAGCCACCATAACCCTGATTGCAAAATCTTCTGAACAGTCTTGAATGTGGCAAAATGTCCACCGTAAGCAGACCCATGACAACGCTCCAGAACACCTTGAACCTCTTCTTCTGCTATACACCTTTTGAATAAACCATATGCTCCCTTCTTGTATAAGTAGGGTTCATCTGAGAAGTAGTGGTTGACGTCTCTGAAAAACTTCTTCCTTTGATAGGAATCCAAACAGTTAGGCACTTCACCCGCGATTAGGTAATTGACCAAATCCGCATACCAAGGTAGATTGGATCCAACTAGCTACTTGTTGATTTGAGAACAATTTTCTTCTGCTCCTAGACTCATGAGTTGCTCTTATGGCATTGAGTTATCAATAGGGGTCGAGTTTTCAATCATCATTCACGACAGGTGATCCGCCACTCCACTCTCCACTCCAGGTTTGTCCACAATCTCCAAGTCAAACTCTTGTAGCAGCAGTATCCATCTCAGTAATATGGGCTTAGTGTCTTTTTTCTTCATAAGATATTTCAGTGCTGCGTGGTCTGTGTGAACAATAACCTTGGATCCCACCGCGTACGATCTGAATTTTTCAAACGCAAAAACTACATCAAGAAATTCATTTTCTGTGGTGGCATACTTGGTTTCGACGTTGTCTAGAGTCCTGCTAGTGTATTGTATCACATTTAACTTCTTATCTTTTCTCTGACCCAGGACTGCTCCAACAACAAAATCGCTTGCATCGCACATGATTTTGAATGGGAGATCCCAGTCTGGAGCTTGGACTATTGGAGCAAATAGCAATGCCTCTTTGATCTTAAGGAATGCTTTGAGACATTCAGGGTTGAAATTGAACTCGACCGCTTTGCATAGTAGGCTCGTCAGGGGCCTTGAAATTTTGGAAAAGTCCTTGATGAATCTTCTATAAAACCCAGCGTGACCCATAAAACTTTGAATATCCTTCACTGTCTTAGGGTGTTGCAGTTGAGCCATTACCTCAATCTTTTCTTTGTCAACCTCAATACCCCTCTCAAATATCTTTTGCCCCAAACTTATCCCTTCTTGAACCATGAAGTGGCATTTTTCCCTGTTGAGCACAATGTTAGTCTCCATGCACCTGCTAAGCACCCTGCACAAATTTGACAAACAAGAGGAGTCGGAAGAGTCATAGACGAAAAAATCATCCATGAACACCTCGACTACATCCTCAATAAAATCCGAGGAAATAGAAGTCATACAGCACTAAAATACAACAGGAGCATTGCACAACCAAAACAACATGCATTTGTAAGCAAAAGTGACATAATGGCAGGTAAACATAGTTTTTCTGACTATTCGTGTGTATAGGGATCTGAAAGAACCCGCTATACCCCTCAAGAAAACAATATTACTTTCTACCAGACAACTTTTCAACCATCTGATCAATAAACGACAAAGGGAAATGGGCATTGCTACTAGATAAATTCAGCTTCCTATAGTCTATACATATCCTATGCCCCATTATAGTTCTAGTGGGTATTAGTTCATCTTTATCATTCTTAACCACTGTAATACCCCCTTTCTTAGGAACACAATGCATATACGAAACCCACTTACTGTCAGAGATTGGATATATAACATCAGCGTCTAACAATTTATGTATCTATTTTTTAACCAGTTCTTTAAGGTTCGGGTTCAATCTCCTCTGGGCTCTACACTAGAATGAGATTCATCTTTTAAGTGTACTCTATGTATGCAAAAACCTGGGGAAATTCCTCTAATATCTTTAAGCGTGTATCCTATAGCTTTTCTAAAACGTTTAATCTCAATCAAAAGCATGCTCAATTCATCATCATTCAAGGCGTCATTTAAAATTATAGGATAATTAGAATTAGGGCCCAAAAAAGCGTACCTTAGCTCTGCATGAAGTGGTTTCAGTTCTACTTTGTGCCTTGAGCTCAGACCTATCATCAATAACGTCAGGCGTAGCGCATTCAAACACTTGCATCATTGATCGCATCATTGATGTTGAAGTTCATTTTAAGATCTGGACCCAGATTCAGCTTGATAACTTCATTCCCAACATCAATTAACGCACCCATTGTGGCCAAGAAAGGTCTTCCAGATAATAGAGGGTCCTTAGGTACTTCTTCCATCTTCAAGACGACAAAATCTGTTGGTATCTTAACTCCTCCACCTTCATAGGAAGGTCTTCCAAGATGCTATGAGGGATTCTCATTGACCTATATGCCATAATCAACGAGATTTTGCAGGACTTGTAATCAATAAAACCTAACCTTTTTGCTAATGAAAGTAGCATGAGGCTGATTAAGGCGTCTAGGTCGAAGAGACATTTGATGAATGATAAGATTCCAAGCGAGCATGGGATTGTAAAGGTTCCAAGATCACCAAGATTTTTTGATACAACTTTCCTTTGGATTATGGCGCTAATCGCATGTGTCCGTACAACCATACCCTCAACTTCTTGAGTTCTCTCCTTAACTGCGTCCTTCAGAAATTTCTGGTATGGAGGCATTAGTATAAAATCATCCAGAACTGGAATCTTCATCCCAATGTTTTTCATCATCTTATCGAAGAGAGTCTTGTACTTCTCAGTAAGCTCCTTTTTAGACCTTTTGGGAAAGGGTAATTGGGGTTTATATGGTGGAGGAAGAAATGGTTTATTCGTTTCTGGGGTTCCTGTAGGTGGATGATCGTCTGGAATGTTGGGTCTGGGTTCAACTTGGTTGGTTGTGTCGAGCTTATCTTTAGGTGTGGGTTTTTCAACAGACTGTAGCTCAGAAACACCTCAAGGCGAGTCTCTGTCTTGAGTGGCTGGTTTGCAGTGGAAATTTTTGTTTGATCCTTGATGAGAAAATCATCCCCTCCTCAACCTTACCGTCCTAAGTATCCTTTTGACTCTCTGCTCGAATCAGTAACTCGCATCCACTTCTGAGAGTGATGATATTGGTGTGATACTCTTTTGGGTTGGGAACTGCTTTCCCTGGAATTTGGCTTGTTGTCTTCAGAGTAGAAGATGATGCTTGCTGACTCTCCACGTACTTGAGTCTTGCGTTTAGTGTTTCAAACATGCACGTGAGATCATTGTGAGAAGCGTCAATCTTAGAGTACACCTCTGCAAAATTTTGCACGACTTCAGCAGTGAACGCTTTCTGTCCCTTCAAGATCTCTTAGAGTAGGTTCAAAACTTAAGGTGGTTGTGTAGCAGTTGGTGGAGCGTGTACTTCATACCCAGGTGGTATGTTTGTAGATGGCTAGTAACCCTTGTGATATTGCTGATGGAGCCTTGTGGTAAGTGCTTCTTCCAGACGTGGGCTTTGTCTCTGAGAGAAAATGACAACAACATCAGTTTAAATGCATCCTCACTGACTTTATTGAGTCTTTGCAGTCCATAGTGCCGCTCGAATTCGTCCAAGTGATCAAGCAGATATTCAGAAGGTAGGCCATGAAACTGCCTGTTTTGAGATCATAGAGATGAGACTGCTCTTGATCTTGAAATTGTTGTTCGTTATAGCTGGAGAAACAATTCCACGTCTCTGGGTGTGAGTGCTTGGTGCATCTCCAACTCCGATTATTCGTGGCCTCCTCTGTTGAGGTTGGTCCACAATATGAACGTGTGTGTTCGACTCTGTGTCTGTGTTTATTCTCACTCGCTCTGTAAGCGTACTGTAGACTTGATTTCTCTGCACTCTTAACTCGCGTGGTAATTGGTTAATGTTGTCAAGAGGCTTGAGACGATTCTGATTTCCTTGTGAATGTGTCTGCATAAACTGAGTGAAGTCAAACTAAGTAGTAAGATCACAATGACGAAATGGAGGTTGAAATCACCTGGAACTGGAACACAAAACACAGTACCACAAGTGAGTATGTAATGAAAAGTAAAAAGAACTTGAGCTTAAAAAGTTAACAATCCTAATTTTAACTAGTAGAGACCCATTTGGAACCAGCGCCAATTTGATAACATAATTTTTACTTTATTGTCAAATCCTATTATACTGAGATGTCATTGTAGTATAATAGGTGTAAATCCGACTGGGAATATAATTATCTCTCAGGATGCAATTAATCCAAGCCAATCAAAGTGTGGTTTAATCTAACAACCAATATCAATCGTTAAAATAAAAACAAACAAGCAAGTGATAAGAGTCGATAATTTAAACGAAGCGCCTCACAAGAGAGTATTAACTAAAATAAACGAAAAGTGATGAAATATGTTTATGAGGAGTAAGTATCATGGGACAATGTGACTCTTAAACTAACTAGGCTCTTGACAACACTCAACAGAGCTAATCTCTAGGCAACCAAAACAGAAGTAATGAATCCACTCCTTTTGCAAACAAACTCAAGTAGACTACTAACAAACCCTATCGCCATAGACGTTTGATAATCTAGTCAGAATGAATGATCAACTCGCTTAACGCCGATTCACACCTCAGACATTCGATCCCTCGAGCTAAGTATGTGAATCTCTAAAGTGGGTCAGTCAGACGCTCTACCAACCACCCATCAGTGTTAGATTGTCTCGGAACAAGCCTCATGTGATCAAAATGAAGCTAGTTATAAAAATACAAAATCAGAAAAGACCTAAACAAATATAATCTCAAACGACCTAGAAGCCAAACCACCACGTTGCCTTAACTCATCCTCAAGAGCCCTAGATGACTACTCAGAACTCATTAATTTAACACAAACCACGAAGTCAAAATTCGATTGCATAAATAAAGAATTCGAACAAGGTATGAAATCAACAAGGAACGTAAGACTAAATTGCATAAAACATAAACTTGAAATAAAAAGGGTTTCATTCGATTACAAAACTCTAGGTTTTCTTCTAAAGAAAAAGTGTAAAAAACTCGGTGTTTGATTTTTGCAACATCTAAAATTATTTATACTTAGTCTTTAGCAAAGCCATGGATCAGCTCGGCTCACAATGAGAATCAGCGTGTCGTGGATTTTGGCAAAGTATGGCCCAAAGGCTAAAAAGGACCATGAGTGGGAAGGCGTGCGGCCCATCTCTTGAAAAGTGGAGTATTAAACTCAAGTTGGACCGCCTAGATAGGACACGAGTTGGGCCGCCTAGATGAGACTCGATCTAGCTCGAGTCTCGTGTGCTGATGTGGACTCAAGCTCAGGCTCGAATGGACTCGATCTGGCCACCGAGACCGCACTCAAGCTAGGCTTGAATGAGCTCGAGCTTGTCTTTGATGATGGGACTCGAGCAGGGCCGAGTTTGTACGCCTAGTTTGGACCGTTGGTGGCTAAAAGTGCTGCTCTTCGCTCATGATTGACATAGTCACGTCTCAGGTGTGGGAAGACTCTATTTGCGTCTGGATCCTTGTATTTTTACGTCTGGATCCTTGTATTTTTGAGTCTCTTAACGAGTGCTAAAAACGTGTATATCAGTGATTAAAAAGAACAAGCGCGAGGCTGACCAACCTAAGCTAAGAGCGGAGCAGAAACTCAACGCCATCTGTGTCGTCCTAGTTTGAAGTGTTCAACATTGATTCAACTTGTAAGCCAGTGAAGCAGAAAAGACAAAAGCTTGGAACAAAACGCGCATAAGCCGTCAATGATGAGGTAGACTAACTGAGTAAAGGAGTTTACATAACCGAAATCAAATGCCTGAAGTGTCGTTATCAAAAAGAAGAATGAAAAGTGGAGGGTCTACATAGATTATAGTAATCTCAACAAAGCATGGCTAAAAGATAGTTTTCCCCTACGACAGAGAGACAACCTGGTTGAGGCCACCACATGCAACGAGTTGCTCTTCTTTATGGATGCATTCTCTGAATTCAACCAAATCAAGATGAACACTGGCGATTAGGATAAAAACATATCCATTACCGACCGAGGCACATACTACTATAAAGAAATGTTTTTCAGGCTCAAAAACGTCGGGGCCACCTACTAGAGTTCTTTGGCTACATCGTCACCGAACAAGGAATCAAAGCCAATCCAAGACAAATATTCATGATCCTTAATTCCCCATCCCTAAAAAGCATGCGAGAAGTACTATGTTACACATCCCTATTCAGTCTGGCCGAATGACTAAGTCAGCAATTGAACTCGACAAGTACGACATTGAATCTAAAGGACGCACAAAAGCCAAGTCCAAAATCCTAGCCAATTGTCTCATCAAACTATCCTTGGAGCCAAGAGACGACCTCCCGCTTGAACCATCAAATAAATGGACCCTCTATGCCGATGACTCAACTTCCCGCCATGGCTCATGAGTAGGCGTGTAACTTGAACAATCCTTCTGGCTCGCCTTTCCCACATTCAATAACGAAGCAGAATAAGAATCCCTCCTGGTGACAATACATCAGCCAATGCATTAGCGGTCCTGACCTCCACCTAGATCCAAAGCAACTGAGGATTATTCTCGTCGAATGCATTGGCACTCCAAGCATAGAGCTAGAAAATGACAATGTCTTGATATCGATGAAGCCAAACTAGAAAAATTTGAGGACTCCCAAAAACACGACAAGGTCGATAACAAAGATTGGAGAGATGAAGTCTTGGCATATGTCACTGACGGAAAAGTGCTACTTGACTGCTGGGACACGTCGCCTTAAGGTCAGGAGCGCTTACTACATGAAGATGGAATGAAACTTATACAGATGAACCTTGAACAACGTCCTGCTCAGCTGCATCCATGGCGATGAAATTCAGTGCGTTATGACCGAGGTCCATGACAGAGCCGCAAAAATCACTCTGGAGGACGAACAGTTGTTCAGAAAGTTAGAAGCCTTGAGTATTATTGGCCAACCATGATAACTGACTACAAAAAATACGCTGAAACTTGTGAAAATGCCAACACATGCACCGCTAATACACGAACCAGCCAATGATCTCACCTCATGGTCGATTATTTACTGAATGGGTAAAGAATGACTCCTTCACCAAAATCCAAGAATTAGTTGTGGAGAAGTTCATCTGGAAATTTATAATATGCCGCTACTGATTGCCATATGAGATCGTAACTGAAAATGGTTCACAATTCACCTGAGCTAAATTTGAAGACTTTTGCGCCCGCTGGGAGACTCGCCTCAGCAAAAGAACACCACAAAATCCATAAGGAAATGGGTTTGTGGCCGGGGACATGATACCACGAAGCTGGAACATCAACAACCTTAAGCGATTCTACTACTTAATGCCAATGACGATGCCTATGTACTGGCGCTCCTCGGAAAACGATATCCTAAGATCTCCCTATCTTTTTAATCACACTTTAATTTCTCTCAGCGGTCGATGACGATGCAAACATCTAAGCGCTTCTTGGCAGCAATTCTCCCGGATTCCTCTATCTTTTATGCAATGTGTCTTTTAATTTTTAGACAGTCTGTAACAATGCGAAATCTACGTCTGGCTTGATCCTCTTACAGTAATGCAAAATCTAAAATATCAATATAATCTTTTTCTTTCATAATAGTTTGATCAGTAGTACAATGTAAGTCGGACCGTAATTACGCTCCTAATATACCTAAGTTTACAAGCCGAGCTCAATGCTCACACCGGCAATATATGGTAAGTCGGACCATAATTCTGCTCCTAAAATGCCTGACTACAAAAGCCAAGCACACCACTCGCGTTGACATCACATGGTAAGCCGAACTATAACTTCACACCTAAAAGCCTAAAGTTGAACATACAACTTACCTCGACACCCTTGGGTAAGTTGGACACCAAGTGCGCTCTGGCTAAGGCATCGACCAACTAGCAACATTTTATATATATATATATATATATATATATATATATATATAAAAGTCCGTTAACTTCATTCAAACCAGTCTCATTCATTTTATCCAAACAAAAGTTAACATCTCCTCCCTCACGGCCGAGACCAACATGAAAATACTAACATTTTCAGTTATGCTATGTTAATAGGTCGTTTCTATATAAACATGACGAGCTTACCAATCCACAAACAAACTAAAATCCTAACAAATAGAAAGAGGTGAGAAAAATGACTAAGTCCCTTTTTCGTCCCTTGTCTCTAGACCCTCTTCGTAAACATCATCTTCCTCCCCGCATTGCGCATACCTAGGTGCTCGTTAATCAACCCCTAGGGTAGCTTAACCTCGTGAATCTTCTCTAACTCTAATAGACCAAGTCCTCCTCAAGCACATGAACGAGCTCAAGGTGTTCGGCCTCCAACTCAGGCACACGTTTTGCCTCGACCCGAGCCCCATAGTTCGCCTTGTTCTTCTCCAACTTAGCAAAGACGTGGTCCATCATGGCCACCTCAAACTTCTCCTTCATGAACTAGCAAACGCCAATCGTGTTGTCTTCCTAAGTAACCTTCAAGTGATTCTCGTCAACCTCCCGCATCGCACGGAGGGACTCGCTAAGCTGCTGGATTCTCTGCTTGTACAACTCTGTGTTGCTAGCATGTTGAGCCTGCTCCGCGACAAGGTTCTCGTGTATCGCCCTCGAGACTGCCTTTATTTGGTCTACATCGCTACAGTAAATGAGAGTATGAGTTGTGCCTCTTCGTTATTCTGTACCAACTCCATACACAACTTCTATACCTTGGTTTCCAGAGCTGACCTCGTCCTTCCACCAAATCACGGCCACTCCGAATGGCCAGCCTCTTAATACCTCTCCCCAAGAAGTTTGAGCGTGTCTAAGACTACAAAATAAAGAATAAGCACACCAAACAACCGAGGCCATACCTTTGCCAACAATAAATCACATAATCAACAAACAAACCTAGTTATAATAGAATATACCAAGGCTATACCTTAGCAAACAAAACAACGACATTAGCAAAGAGCTCCAAAATCTTTTCACCATCATCACCGAGGAGCTGCATGACTTGATACTTCATATAGAAATCATAATTGAGGGTTCCCCTATGACATCACCCAAGAGATCCACGAGTACATGCCATCTTCCTGGTACGAGCCGCATATAGCATACCCAAATCACCATCTTTCCTCTTTGAGCTCATTCTCTAAGGAACATAATCCCTCTCAGCACTCATTGAAGACATTTGGACTATAAGTTGCGCCGCACCAGAGTGCCGAGGTGACGAGACCAGTACTTAGTCACCAGAAACATTTCCCTTCTCAAAAACATCGACCCCACCATGACCCATGGCGGCTCCCAGGTAGAACTGACTCCTCGTCCTCCAGACCCAACACCATCAAATCCCTTTCATACTCCTTTGCGGAATATGTCATTCTCCCATCACGCCTAATCCTTCGTTTAGATGAAACAATGCCAAGGACTGGTCAACACTTAGAAAAAAAGAAAAAAGAAAAAGAAGAATACGGAGGTGCAAGGTGTATAACCATACTTTACCTTACTTACTCTAAGTTATGTCTAACCTTGTTGGTGTTAATGCCTAGCCAAAGACACACACTGAGCTGTTTATAAGATCTAGGTTGTCAAAAATGTTTGACGGTAATCTTTGAACGGAGGTTGATGACGATATGAAAAAGAAAAAGAAAAAACAAAGTAAGAAACCTAACACAAAGACGTGGGATTGACAGTGGAATCCTACCAGGATGATCGTTCTAAACAACGCAAAAATATCGCCAAAGACATAAACCCGAGGCTGAATCTGTATGCACAAAGAAATAACAGTCTCGCCAGCTGTTAATTTTGCTGGGGACCTATTCGCGAACCCGCATCTCAGTTTTCTTCTTATATACGAAGTGCCATTCTTAGCACGATTCATTGATAGGCGTGTAACTTCTTCAAAAACATTTGTCGTGACGTAGGCCCCACACTCCGCATCCAAAATAATCTTGGCCATTATATTCTTAACCAAAGCATGAGACGACTGCATAAAAGCAAAAAGACCGACGAGCACAATAGTTCACTAAAAGTTGTGGTAACGGAAACAACATGTTATAGTCCTTGAAAAAGTACTTATATAGACAAATATACCCAATAGGAGGCGACCAAGGTCTCTTAGACGACCTCAAACACACAAAAAAATAGGCCGCCTTAATCTCACATCTATCAACAATACTCTACAAGGCCACTTTCAAACTCCGAGAAGGAGGAACACTCAATGATCTCAGCCGTCAAAAAGACTATCAGGATTCTCACCCGACTCGGCATCAAAAACGTTTTCCTCGTTATCCTCACACAACCGGCCCTATGTCCCTCAAAGGCTCATCAAAATAAGTCTTTTCGCTTCTGCCAAAAACAACGAGGCTAAACCCTCCCCCGACCTCGTCATGAATGTCATCGCCTCAACCAACGTTCTTGGCCTTGTCAAGATCAATCATTTCAGCTTCGCCATGCATCTCCTCGGGAAAATCGCCTGCATTACCAACAACAACAATACCACACCCCTTAGTTAATACCTCTACCACCAACGAGCTCAATCTGATTACCTTTTCCGCATTTGTTTGCCTTATCATCTCTATCTTTGCCTTGAGCAGTGTCAGCCTCTTCAACACCCAAATTACCTCCCTTGGTGCTCAACACCCCCATTGACTTCTAATGAACAAGATACGAGTTGGTCTCATCCGCTGATGAACCTTGAACAAAATCAACCCCCTATGGCAAATGTCATGGCCTCACCTCGGGTAGACATTCTCCAGAAACTTGCCTCACTAACAATCCGCTACCAACACTCGACAAGCCCACCGGCCTCAGCGGTGATGTGGAAATCGCCTTAGTAACACTCATCACTGATTGCCGTGATACACTCAAAGCCGATGACGACGATGATGACAACGACGACTCCCTAACGGATTCCCCAGAAGTCCGACTCATCTCCGACGTACTAAAAATTAAGAAAAGAAGCGAGACAGAAGAGAGAAAAGTACATGGAGAATAGAAGCCACGAACAAAATATAAAGACAAGTGAAGAGTTCGCCTACAGATAAAGTGAAGCTCGACAACCGAATATTCACACCATAATTACACCAAAAACCCTAGAGTTTGCGCGGCAGCTGAACAATCACGTCATGTAAAATCACATGCCTCGCATCTTCCAATAAAGGTCACCAAATACGCAAGTCTCATGTGGCAATGAATCTACGCGCCGCATAAGCTCGTAAAATTTTGGCGACTCCATCCTCGTCGCCAAATGTGGAGGGTTATTGTTAGAGGTGGGTCTGCAATCCTCCTGGCCCACATATGATCCACTACTGAATATCCACACCGCCAAGGATTAGCCATGTCATTAAAGATAAAGATTATGGGCTTTACCAACACCCGAGCTCGTGGGCTTTGTGATACGAGATTCAAGATGCTTGTCTAAGGTTGATGGGAGCGGGTTCTATCCAAGAGAACCGAGTGTACTTCTTTGGTAAGAAAAGTCAGGGGCACGGAAGGTGGGGGATTGAAGAGCGATCCACAAGAATCATGGTGGCTTTTTGATATGCTCAACCCCACTCTAGGTCAAGGGGAAACCTCTCGAGATCTTATAGTGTGTTCTAAGTCTTAGACAAACGACTAGCTTGCTAATGACTAGAGATTTCTCTTTGAGAAATTGTGTTCTTTATTGATTTCAAAGTTGGGTTATTTGTTACACGGCTGTAAGGGGACCTTATATAGGGGTCCTATCAGCTATCGCAAAGGACAACTCACTTAAATAAAAAGAAAATATGGGTCGCAGTCCATTAACAAAAAGGAAACAAGAAAAATGGCAAATTACAAGAAAAATGGCAAATTTCTAACTTAGAATTTTGGTGCCTTATTAAACAAAAATAAAAGCCCTAAAAAGCCTATGGGCCTTAAGACTCTCTATCCTAAGGTGCTGGAGTTGTTGGGATTGGCGTTCGTGCAAAAAATTTATCGTAAACACAAAATAAACCTTGTAGGGCGCGATAAAGGACCAAGTCTTGTCGGTTACTTCCAGCTTGGGTCTTGTCGATTATTGGTCCTCTTGGTCAGCTTTTAAATGGTATTGAAGGTCTTGGTTCTCCTCTGTTTTGCTGCTTGGTCTTGACTTGCGTTCTTGATCTTTCCCGCACTTCTCGAAGAAGTCCCGATATCGATATTGGAGCGTTCCGGGAAGGGAGCGTTCTTGGAGCGCTCCGGGAGGACGCGTTCTCCTCCTTGTTCAAGATGTTGGCTATGGATTCTCCTACTTGTTCTCTCAGCTTGCGTGTCCTAACTCGAGTCATTGGCCTGCCTAGTTCAACAGCTTGAAGCCCTCATCACTTTGCCTAAGCAACAAGCCATTATAACAACAAGAATTGTGCACCATTTTGACCCTTCTTGAAGTAGCCTGGCATTCGTAGAGGGCAGAAGGACAAGGTATTGTCGGCTCTGAGACGGACTGAGGCTGTACGCAGAGTTCACACCCAAAACGTGTGAGGGAGAAAAGTCTAGTCGAAAACCCTCTATAAAAACTAACGAAAACTCAACAAAAGGCCTCATGTAACATTTTAGTTTCTCACTATAAATTCTAGCCTTAAGTTTAGAATTATAACTGAGTTTTGGCCTCGTCACTTTTGTAATTGCTCATCCTGCTCACTTAATAAAATAAAATCTTTTACCTCTTCTCTTAGTTAATCTATGTGCCAAGATCGGTACAAACAACAAATGCATATGAGTTACTCAACAAAAAAATTCTGAATGAATTGTTATATTCTTGTGGTGTTTTTAAGAAAATTATATTAAGACTGTCAAAATTAAACAAACATATTTATTAAGAATTTTTTCTTGTTAACTATAAATTTCACTTACATAGAATCTTATATTCTTTGAGTGGAACAACATTTACAAAAGATAAATCAAAACTTAACCTTTTAATGACTGAAGAAAAAATAGAATAACCTCTACATTTTAGCCAAATCTTTTAGATAAGGAAGAAAAACCGACCAAGTCATCAAGGTTAAACGTCATTTTCCAGAATTTTTGCCCAAGATCATCTATACGTTTTTCATATATAGAGAGATTTTACAAGTCATGATCATAATTCAAATTCAATTTTTGAATGCAACACTATATACTTTAACTTACTTCTCTAGTTCGCATATATGCTTTTTATGTGGTGTTTGAGAGATAATATTATCCAAGTGCGAAGAAGTATTCATAATCTTTCTATAAACCGTGACAAAGCATTGGTACTTTGTAAAGTCAAACGGTAGAGACCCTCTCATTTATGTTCTAATATGTGTGTGGGTTAACTAATTTTTATACCAATTCAAATGTTCATATTCTAAAATTTACTTTTTAGTCTATTTTTTTTTTTTTGTTAATACTCCCTCTGTTTTCTATACTTAAAGTTTTAGACATTTCACACATATTAGGAAATCATTAATTTTTTTTATTTTTTCTAAGTAAAATATAGTTTATCACAAATTCCAAAATATTTTAACCAATCACAAATCAATTTACAGAATTTAAAGAGTCAAAAATACCAAAAGTGCAATAAATTTTGCATAGAAATCTTAAAACATCAACTAATAATAAACAAATTTTATTTCTAAAACATCAACTAATAAAGAACAAAGAGAGTATTAGACAACAACTAATTGACATAATAGTCAAGTTTAGATATAGTATAGATAGCATGTTTCGATTGTTGATTGTGTAAATGTATATATTTTTAATAAATTTACCACATACTATTAAAATAAAAATCATTTGTTAATCTATTATATTCAATGAAAATACATCAACTATTTTGATATAAAATTATGAATTAAATTATCTCAACTATTAGAGTAAAAAAAAATCGATTTATAAATGCATGAATTATAAAATATGTTGACCGTTAACCTTTTAGTTTGAATTCGAAAAAAGGCCACAAGATTATAACTTTCTATTTATATTAATGAAAATCTCCATTTATTAAAGACTTGGGTTATTTTGTATAAAATCAAATTTTCTTGGGTTCAAATGGTAGTTATGGAATATATCGTGACCAATTAGTAAAAAACCAAAAAAGAGTTAACTTTTTAATCTCCCACAAGAGTTTAGCTTCAATCTGCTGCTGGATAAGCCTTCTTGCTCCATTCTCACGTCCTCCATTCCAATGGCGACAGCTTCGGCTCTCTCTTCACTCTCTTATCTCTCTCTCCACAACGGAACCTCTTCTCTCATCTCTTCCTCTACAAAACCCATTGTCTCCTTCCATTGGTCAATCGTCGCTCCTCAACTCTCACTCTCGTCAAAGCCTCGTCAAATGAAATTGAAACTTTCTTCTTTGAGGATGAAACTCCAGAGATAACCGCAAATGTTGTCTTCGACCCTCCGGTTGCTCCAGAAGGTTTCGTCGCCCCGCCGTATTTCGACGAAGGAACCGACGAGACAGAGGAAGAGATCGCGACGGCATATGAGGAGCTATACGGTCCTGCGTATAGTGGTGAGAGTATGCTTGGGAAAGACATATATGTGATGGATCGAAGCTTAAGAAGAGTAGTGGAGGTGTTGGTGGGAAGCCGAAGAAAGATAAGATTAGAGATGGATTTGAAGAGAGAGTTGTTCAAGTTAGGAGAGTAACTAAGGTTGTGAAAGGAGGCAAACAATTGAAATTTAGAGCCATTGTTGTTGTTGGTGATAAACAAGGCAATGTTGGAGTTGGTTGTGCTAAGGCTAAAGAAGTTGTTGCTGCTGTTCAGAAATCTGCCATTGATGCTAGGAGAAACATTGTTCAAGTTCCCATGACTAAGTACCTCACTTTCCCCCACAGGTAAATAAATCTTGACTTTGGTGTTTGTGTAATGTTGTCTTGATTGTTAGAAGAATCAGTTTTGGATGATAAAAATGTCT
>JAKUCM010004442.1:0-39766 GCA_023374145.1 Lepidium sativum | reverse complement strand
ACTCAAAACTATGTGCTTTGTAATTCACAGAACTACCGATAAACCTCTCCGGATTAAACTCCTCTGGATGTTTCCAGTGTTTAGGATCTCGTCCAATATACCATGCGTTAAGTATCAGAACAGTTTTTTTTTGAGAATGTTGTAGCCTTGAATATTGATTGGACTCATTGGTTCTTTTGGTAGTAACAATGGACCTGCACGGTGTAGTCTTAAGGTTTCTTTAACAAAAAGCTTCAAGTATTGAAGCTTTTTGAGATCTTCTTCTGTGATTGTATCATTTGGTTTGATTCCAATGCAACTTTGGATGTCGTCTTGAGCTTTTTTCATCACTCTAGGGTTTTTAACGAGCTCTGCCGTCGCCCAAATCTTGGTGATGGCACTTGTGTCTATTCCACCAGACAAATATGTTCTAGGTCAACAAAAATGCATAAGGTTATGTTTAGGTTAATTCAGGAATATTTAAGTGAAGAGATTTGTTTGCTTACAGAGAGAATCGCTTTGAGATGATCAACGGTGAGATTGAAAGATGCATGTTCTTGTTGATTATCTATCATATCTAAGAAGCAATCGACAATATCAGGATGATCTTGACTTGGGTTCTTCGAGTGATCTCAATTATATGATTAAGAAAAGTATCAACCTCAGCGAGACCAGCAGCCATTGGAAAAAGCTCAGAGTATTTGAAAGGCATGTTTCTCTAAGATTCAAACATTAGTTCGTCAATTCTTTCTTTATCGATATGCTTGTTCTCGCGGAAACTCTGTCTAAATGAAATTCTGAATACACTCGCAGCTTGGAAGACCACTGAAGACGTATTGCTTAACCACTCCAATCAGCTGAGGCTTGGCCTCGTAATCTTGCCTCTGAATCCGTGGAGGGCGGATAGCAGACCTATTCTGATTGTATTAGTGAAGAGTATCCAGATCACCAATTGCTCGTCACTGAGGTTGTTCCTGCTGCCTCCTAAGCTGAGCGAATTCCTTCTGCAGTTGTTCAACTATAACCTGTACGTCCTGATTCCCGTGAACATTGTCTTGAGTTTCAGGATCGGTAGGAGGATATTGATTCATTGCTCTTGCCCTTCTGTTCTCTCGTTTAACCCTAGCAAGTGCTTTGTTGTCGGAGTTTAGAAGGTTTTCAGATCATTGGCTTTTTCTAACCATAAACCTGAAAATAATAGAAAAAGAAAACAAAAACAAAAAATGTAAGTAAAAAGATTTAGACTAGAAATCGAATCTTAATCAAAATGCCATCAATTGGTTCCCCGACAACAACGCTAAAAATTTGATACACTCAGGTTTTAACCCATTGAATTTACTGTGTATGCACAACAAATGTAGTAGTACTTAGGGATCGAATCCACTAATAACCAAAAATTTCACAATTGACCACTCGGTTCTAATTCAAGATAAACCAAACAACGATTGAAAGTAAATTGAACTGACAATTCAAACGATTTGTAAACAATATTAAAAAGCATCATGCATTGGGAATTTATCAGGAATATGAAATCAAATCAGGGTAACCATTCAGGATATGCTTTAAACCAATACTCGACTTTAAACATAGACATATAATAATACCATTGTCGTGGTGCCTACTACTCTGTTTAGCAACCTAGCAATCCTAACTATCTTTGGCTCTAAAGATGCAAACATGCATTATCGAATAGGTTTAATTGGTATACAACTAGCCTTAACATCGACTATCGTTGGTTAAGATCTAGCTGCTCATCTACACTAGTTCATGAATCTAACAAGTTTTTGAAAGGTAAACAACCTAAAATCATAAACTAGGCGATCAAGCTAATATAAGCATTACACACAGTTATTGATGGAAAACTCTAAGAATAAAACCCTATTTATTCCCCAATCATCGATTCCTAAATCCCTAAAAAACCTTAAACCTGATTATGAAACTACTCGACATAATAAAACCAGTAACAACAAAAAAGATGAAGGAAAACATGAAATTGCAATTAAAATAAAAAAAAGGTTTACAAATCTTCTCACAGTAGAGGAGGAATGCTTCTCTCTTGTTTACAAAAGTCTTTCAACCGTCAATAGAAATAAAATCATCCCCCCCTCTCCAAATAAAAGAATAGGTTTATCTATCTTTAAAAAACGTGTGTACAAAACATGAAAATTAGGTTTGTCTTCGAGGATCGGTTGATCCAGGTGCAGATCGATTGATCCATGATGATCGGTCAATCTCCAAGTACAACTGGTTGATCTTCAGTTCGGACGCAAAATACGTAGAGAAGTTAGATCAGTCGATCCTAAGATGCAAAGTCAATCCGCAGGTCAAGCGCAAAATTTAGTGGTGAGATGATCGATAGATCTCCTTTGGTTGGTCGATCTTCACGTCAAGCACAATTCTTGCTGAAGGTACAGGATCAATCTATCTAGTAAATGATCGATCGATCTACAATGATCTGCTGAAACTCCAGACATTGATTCTTTCTGATTCATGTTTTGTGTGCATAATCCGAATTAACCTATTTTATACCTGAAAAGATTCTAAAACACAAACAAAAACTCTAAAAACATCCAAATTAATTAGTCAAAAACCAATAAAAACGAGATACACTAACCTATTTCTAAGCAGTTGCTATATATCTTGCTTATGATTTTCTTTATTTATAGTTTATATTGTACTGATGAAAAGGAGTATGCTTTTATGTTGATACTATCGCATATTCTATACACTTTGAAAATAAATTACTGGAAATGATTTGAAAACGCACTATGTTTGAATTCCGTCCACTAGTCTTTTTGGCCCAAATGCATTTTGTACAATATTTTTACACCAAAAGTCTACTAATCATTGGGAAAGGAAACTATTTTTTAATAAATTTTTACCGCGGTGATAATATTAATCATAAATGTTGCTTTAAATTTTATTAAAAAATAATAAATTATTTAATTGTGTTCTTTCTAAATTGATCATTAGATATGTTAGTTAATTGTTAGATTCTCGTTATTAAACGATATATGTATAAGTCCGATCAAATAAAATAAATAAATATATTTAAAAATCATAAAAACTGAAAAAGTTCAAAAAATATAAAAGAACTAGAAAAATGTTCTTTGAAAATTATAAAAATTTAGAAATTTTCTTAAAAGTTTTTCTTGTTAAAGTTAAATAAATTAAAATAATGCTATAGATAACTCAAAAATAAATCTGACTACAATTCATCACAATCGGACTAATTCAGAATTTGTAACTCTAAAACTCTGATTCAAAATTTCTACTGGTCCTATAAATTTCCAACAAATTAGGTATTTTTGGCATGATAATATATATCATCATAAATTTTTGACATATTACTTGATGAACTCATTTATATAGGTTCACCTATTACGATGCTAAAACCAATTCAAAACTTTCATTAAATCAAGTGTTTGTGGTTTTTTTGCATGGAAACAAAAACTAGTACATGAAAACGAAATGCATAGAAAAGAGGTAACAAAATTTTTTAAAAATTAAGAAACGAGTAAAGTTTGGAAACTCATATTATAAATATAAATATATATACTATTTACAAAAATATAAAAATACTAAATAATCAATTCATGTGAGAGAAATCAAATAATTCAGTTTTAATTAATTAATATTAACTAATTTTGAAATATATATATATATCATACTTTTAAACTAAAAATTTAGAATATTATTTTAATACGTTCATAAAATTTAAAGTTATATTTTAAAGAATTTTAGTTATAGAAACAAGCGTTTTCATTGTGTTTTTAAATCAAAAATTTTGTTATAAGTATTTTTCTGTTACTTTTTTTTTTGTCAACGGCAGATTATATTGGGTCACAACTGGCCGATCCAATAGCCAAGTAGGCATGTGGACTCGATCCCAGGTTATGCAAATACGCTGCCTTTAGTGGACTTACCACCTGCCAGTAGGCTAAATGTCATTTGCCTGTTACTTATAATACTATTTTATTTTATTTTATTTTCTGTTTTTAAAAATAAAATTTCTTATTTTTTATAATATTTCATAAAATATTTTTTCTGATTTTTATAACTGATTTTCTATAGTTTTATGTTTTTTCTTATTTTTTGAATTTTTTTAATTTATTTAATTTCTTTTTATTTGAATTAACACATATCGTTTAGATAAGATGTAGACATGTAGCCTAACAACATAATGACGAAGACTTAACCATTGGTTGATAGAACTAATTGTCAATTTAGAATTTAGAAATACACCACAATTAAATATTTATGCAGATTTAAAAAAAATTAAACTATAAATCAAAATTTAAGATGAGTTTAAAACTTCAAAAAAAATCGACACTGCAATAAAAGTTTATTAAGAAATAGACGTTTTTCCTACGCCTTTCACATATTTTTATTATTTAATTTGTTATATTAATTTCTCAATATGAGATAAATTAATGCTTCATTTTAATTACTATGTGTTTAAAATTTAAAATTAACACATGTAATGCTCAAAAGATTTAGAAAATCTGTGTGAACCATTGTGAAACACAGTTTGCTTTTATACATATAATTATTTTTGTATTTTAACGATGCATTCAAAAGAAAATACATATCAGCTATGGTCCTTGACTTTTGTATTTCACTACTACATTTATGATACTTTCTTCTTTTTCATATATTGGCTGATTTCTTTTTTAAAACTAGACTGATTGCAAGTGGCATTTAACTTAGTGGTAGGTGATATGTCTATAACAGGCATACGCACTTGCACATTCTGGGATCAAGTTCTCCCGCTTGTATTTACAAAAACTTTGCTAATGGACCGGACATTTGTGGCATAATGTTGACAAAAAAAACCTAGACTGATAAGGTTTAGATCATAAGTAAATTTCAACTCATTTTTAAATTTTCTATTTATATATATTATAGTGAAATCAAACTCCATATACTTAAATTATTACTTATGATATTTAACTACAAAACTAAAAAAATGGTCGGCATGCTAATGTTCTTTCTAATTAAGTTTATATAGTTCTTGGCTATGGACACCTAAAAACTGAAGTCAAAAACATAACTGTCTACATACATTATGCATTATTGAAATACAAACTTAGGGGCCACATATAATAAACAATATTGATAAATCACTAAAATACAAAACTCAAAGGACTTTAGAGCAACCGTGGAGAATTCTTATTAGAGTTTCTTAAATATTATTAAATAATTATATATAAAAAAATGTGTTAAAAATATATTTTAATAATAAAATAATAAAATAAGCTAAAAAGCCTATTAAAGAATTTCTTAAATAAGAAACTTTCATAAAATTTCTCAAAAATTTTTTAAATTTTTAATAATAAAATAAATTAAGAAACTCTTAAGAAACCCTTGATAATGGTGGCTTTTTATAATGTTATGGCAAATTTTAAGTCACATGATTACTATTTTTGAATCTTACGTTCAGTATATTTTTTAGAAAAAAAATTTGGTTTTCAGTATTTATTATATTTTGTGGACAAAGTAATAAAAAATCTTGTTCTTTTGTCAATAAACGAATTTTAAATCTTATGATTAATGTTTTTGAATCTTATGTTGAGTCTTTTTTTTGTGCACAAGTATTAAATCTCTTTATCTATTGTCAATAATATGGTTTTTAAAATCACGTGGACGAATGTAAATCACTCTTTATTAAATTAATTATTTTTTCTCTTATCATTCAAAATATTTACGGTTTGATTGTTGTCTCATTCATTATATTGTCACTTATGCATGTCATTTTAGATAATATATTTGTAAAAATCCATTTTCTTATAATTTGTAGCATGGAAGAAAATAAACTCAAAATATAGAAGTATATGGTAGTGAATTATTTTCAATCTGATAATTTCGATAACACAAATAATAATGACTGTAATAATATGGTTCGATGTTTTTGAATTATAGATATATAAAAAAGTAGATTTTAAACTATAGATTTATGTTGTTTATCAATTATTGAAAAACAAAATTATGTTGTTTTGCCAAATCCAGTATTCTAGTTCCTTACGCCAATACACGTATCAACATAGATAATGGACACTGATACCACTTTTATATCATTTTATTAATTTATAGACTTTTTGGTTGTGAAACTTATTGAAGTGGCACCTACTTCACACAAAAATATTGACTATTTAGCTAACGTGAGCTAAGATGATTTCCAACTTGATAACAATCAACAGTATTACTAAAACTCTAAAAATGTGATAGTATACTATTTTGCAACCATAAGATAAAATATTAGTTGAATTATGGAATTTGCTAAATGTCTATATGTAAGATATGTTATTAGTATATATAGACAATCACTTTCACTTCTCCAGATGATAAGGTGGTCCAACCGTAAAAGCAATTAGTATTATAAGTTTTGAATTGAATTTGTGAATTTTATTTTATCGTCTTACTTTATTTTAAATTATTATCATATCATTATATAATTGACGTAATTAAGAGTATTCCACTTCTATAACACTAATCACATTCGTTGATCAGCACTATTACGGATATAAAATGAAAATAATTGAAAAAGTTAGATTCAATTGTCAACGATTCCTATCGGAAAATTAAATACATTATATTTTCATTAGCATATTAAATGATTAATAAACATTGTAACAATTTATAAATAAATTAGTTTGACTTTTGTAGTTTACCGATGAAGTCTTTCTATATTGTTTTTTTGTCGTGTGCAGTAATGCATCATTTTAGCTTCATGCATGTGGATGTTATATTTTGGAAATATCACGAAAAATACTTTTTAATCTTTCTTTTATAAAATATATACTTTTTAATAAATTGATTTTTTATATTTTAAATTATAAAAATACTTTTTAGTGTAAATTGTGTTTATAATAGACAAATATATTATATTTATATCCATTACGGATGTAATCTCTCTCTCTCTCTTTTTTTTTTTTTTTTTTTTTTTTTTTTTTTTTTTTTTTTTTTTTTTTTTTTTTTTTTTTTTTTTTTTTTTTTTTTTTTTTTTTGTAGATGAATTTGTAGTTTATTCTCTTTATTTCTAATACTCATTTTTCGTTAAAAAAGGTATGTTACAGAAAATTTCAAAAATAAATATTTCTATACTTTAAAACTTTAAAATATATTTTCATAATTTACCTTTATATTTTTCTATAATTTTGTTTGTTTATAGTTTATAGAAGTATCTTGATTCGATCTATATTAAAAATGATATTACAAAAAAATTAAAATATGGTTTTACGATGATACTACTTTTATATTCTTTACACTTTGATATAGATATATGGAAACAAAAAGACTTGTTTATCTGAAATTGAACAAGAATGGAAATTTTATGTGGTTTATTTCTTGAACACAATTTATTAATTGGTTGATTAACTTAAAAAAAAAAACAGAGGATACTATAATGGTATTATTTTAACAAATGTTACACTTTATTCTCGTAGTATCATAATGAAATTTAACAAAATAAAAATAACATCATAATGAACCTAGTTCGAAGGATCTGAATACTTCTCAGGCACAAGTAGAAGATCAGTTTTCCTGTTTACAGTGAGTCCAGGAGCTTCTTCAACATCAATATCTTCAGCCTTCATGCCTTCTGGTAATTTCCAATCGAAATGATACAACAGATTTGCCAAACCAAACTCTACCATTGTTGATCCCATGTAAACTGCAGGACACATTCTCCGGCCACCTCCAAATGGTAACAACTCAAAGTGTTGTCCTTTGGCATCAATGTTATTATCCATAAACCTCTCAGGGAGAAACACTTCAGGGTCTTTCCAAGTGTTTGGATCACGACCAATAGCCCAAACATTCACATGAAGCCTTGTCTTAGCTGGAATCGTGTAACCATCGATCTCAAGATCGGAAATTACTTCTCTTGGGAGTAGAAGAGGTGTTGTAGGATGTACTCTCCATGTTTCTTTGATCACCATCTTTAAGTACTCGAGCTTATCTGTGTCCTCGCAAGTAATACTGTCTTTGTTCTTGATCTGGCTTCTGATTTCAGCTTGGACTTTTTTCATCACTCTTGGGTTCTTCGCGAGTTCTGTCATTGCCCATGTCATTGTTATTGCAGATGTATCAATTCCTGCTAGAAGAACGTCCTGTGACAAAGATCATATATAGAAACATGTCAAGACAATCAGGTATTATTACAGATTTACATAGTATGTCAATATTGTCCATGCATGCGTGGTCCTCTGGTAATACTAAAATATGAGGAAATAGTAATGTGCTAGTCTGGGTTTGAAGGTCCCTGAAACCAACATCACACTTGCATGCGGAAATTTACACAGCTCTGAGATTACTCGGATCTCTTGACATGTTAAACCATCTCAGAAAAAAAGTTTCTGGATAGTGTAAGATTCGGGTATTCATAGTAGTTCGGTTAAACTGAATGATCTGAATTAGCAAAAGAAAATATGTCAGATGGCTATTTTGTAATGTTTTTGTACTTACCATCAAGATTCCTTTCATATGGTTTTGTGTGAGCCTGTCTTTACCAAGAACAGCTTCTTCTTTCTCCAAATTGAACAACAAGTCAACAAAATCTTCAGTCCCTTCTCTCTTCTCCTTCTTATGGAGATCAAATACTTGTTCATAGAAGGCCTCTAGATCTCGCTTACTTCTATCTCTTCTTCCTTTCAAACCCGTGAGCATGTCGATGATCCATCCAACATACGGAATAAAATCTGTGGCCGAAAAGATTCCCAACATTTCAAGTGCCTCACGGACTATTTTGCTGAACTCATCACTGTTAAGCACTGTTCCTTCATAACTCACTCCAAATGCTACTCTGCATATTATACTTACAGTTAAAGCAAGAAAAGTCTTGTTCAAGCTAACCGGAGCGTTCTGAGAAGCTTTTTCCCCGATTGATTCCATCAGTTTCTTGACTTCTTCGTCCTTAATGGATTGAGATAAGTGAACTTGCTTAGCACTAAAGAGCTCTTGAACACCAAGCTTCCTTATTTCTTTCCAGTAAGCATCATAAGGAGCAAAAGCAATATCCAGCAAGTTGTAAGTAAGCTCTCTTGGCCCTGAAAAAGATTGAAGATTCATGAGGTTCGTTGACTTTTTATAGAACACAGAAACAGAAACAAAAACAGAAACTTGGTACCTATTAAGTCTGGACGGCTACAACAATTGATGTCCTGAACTTTGAGAACTTGTCTTGCTGTATCACAGGAAGAAACTACAACAGTTGGGACTGTTCCAAGCTTCAAACCCATCACAGGACCATACTTTTTGGAGAGTTTCCATAGATCCTGATGGGGTAATTCTCCGATCTGGTGTAAGTTTCCGATGATTGGAAAGCCAGGAGGAGACGGTAATTGCTGGAATTTCCTCTGTTTCTTCTTGTTAAAAACGAAGAGAAGAATACAGATGAGGAAGAGAAGTGAGAGAAGCCAAGCCATTACAGATTTGATTTGTGGTGAAAAGAAAGCTCTCAGTAGATATGTATATATATACACATGGCTGGTCCATCGCTATCATAGGTCCTAGTCAATAATACATCTAAAAGTTTAGGACTCTATTATATATACTATTAATTAAATTTTTAGACCATAATATTTGGTTATGTTATGTTGCTTTTTTTTTTATTAATACAGGTGTTGTTTTTTCTTACTTGATTTAAATTTTATAAAATGGTTTTTATTCTATATAATATTATTAGGGATTTGAGAGAATTTAGTTATGAATGGAGTTTTATTAATCCAATTGTAAATAATAATAAAAGCTATTACTTCAGGATTATTTAATGTAAAAATTTAACAGTGAGAATTATAAATGAAAATATATAAGTTTAGCAATCAAAAGAAAATTTAAGAAGGCTTTGTCAATTTTAGTTCAAGTTTCTCTTTCACACCATCAGGGAGTTTACGAGATGGGGAACTGCACAAGGAAAGTCAAAGTGTTCAACTTGCACTTGAAAAATGTTTCCAACTTTTCAATACCCAATAATATGTTTTACACTAAAACAAAACCATATTTTCATAACTGTTGAGATAGATATGTAAAATCTAGAATATATTAGAAATATTCTATAGCTAATTAGATTTCAAGTTTTATTCTTGTATATATACAATTTTTGTTAATGAACAAAACATCTTTTTTAAAACTCTACTACATGATATCAGAACAAAACCTTTTGTGGCATCATTTAAAATTTTTTAAAATCCTTTATGATATATTACCAAAAAAAAGTTTTCTTTCTTGATTTCTTACCTTCTTATTCATGTTTATCATGTCTGAAAATACACATATAATTGATTAGCCTTCTGCTTCCACTTTACCTTTTCCATATACTCTATCCATCAAATAATCCTCAATTACTCATGTTCTTCTTAGAAAAGATAATTATTCTGAATGGGTAAAAAAACTTACCAATTATCTCCAAGCCAAACAAAAAGTCAGTTTTATCAATGGCTCCATAGTAAAACCATCGATAAAACCAAACATTTCTAAATCGACAACAACAAATTCTATGATCGTTGGGTGGATTAGAATATCCATCTATCCACCTCTACGTTCTACTGTCTCTCATGTACCTCATGATTTCAAATTTTGGGAAGCAATTCAGATTCGACTATCTGTCAAAAACAGTGTTCGTCAGCATTTACTGGAGGATACAATCACAAAGAGCAAACAGAACGGCCAACCAGTTCTAGAATACTATGGTAGGCTATCAAAACTCTGGGAAGAAGTTCAAAATCTCACATGAACTCAACCATGTACATGTATTGCAGTTGCTGGCATTGAACGAGAGAGAGAGGAATCACGAGTCCATTAATTTCTCTTTGGACTTGATGATTCTCGCTTTCACTCAACCAAGTCACATATTATCAATGAAGAGCGATTATCAAACTTGAACTCTGTCTACACATAAGTCTTACGAGATGAACAACATCTTCTCACCATACGCTCAAAAGACTCTGTTATCGAGGCTATTGGTTTTCTCTGCTCTTGCTGATTCTTTGTCCTACACTACACCAAGTGCAGCCGCTGTTACTACAAAACTACGAGATCCAAATCGATTTTATACTCATTGTAACCAAATATGTCATGATGTTTCCAAATGTTTCCTTCTCCATGATTTATCGAATTGGAATCTTAAACAATAAGCAACTTTTGGTAGCTCTAGCGGATTTGGTCGAGGAGGTTGTAACTTTGGTCCTAGCAACCGTGGTCGTGGTCGTTCCAATATTTCTCGGATTGCCTTAACGCCTACTCTGCTGCCCACCTCAGAACAACTATGCTACTTTGATCAACTTGCTCCAAACCCAACATGCTATTGTCTCTTTTGATCACGTTTCTAGTAATCTTAAAATTACTAATGTTATATAGGAGCATCTCACCATGTGACAGAGAATAAAGATCTTTTTTAAAATCTAGTTGCAATTGTTCCTTCACCTGTTACTTTCCCCAATGGCCGAACTTTTTATGCTACTCATCATGGAACCATGTTACTTGGCACTACCTATACACTCTGTGATATGCTCTATGTTATGGATTTCAATTGCACTTTGATCTCTATTCATAAGCTTCTAGAACATATTGGATGTATTGCCATATTCACATATACTTTGTGTATTTTGCGAGTCCGTTTTGCGAGGCCCCTGATTTGAGTTAGTGAAGAAAGAGAAGGGGTTTACTACTATATGGATATCAAGGTTGCTCCTGCAAATCAGATCAGTGCTTCCGTGAAGATTTCACCTTCTGTTTTGTGGTATAAACGTCTTCATCATCCATCTTCTAAAGTTATTAATTCTTTAAGTTTTATTAATAAGTCGGATGTAGATTGTGAACATCATGGTTTTTGTGACATTTTCTTAAAAGCAAAATATACTCTGAATGTATTTCCTAAAAGTTTAAATAAAGCTTCTACACCATTTGAGTTAATTCATTGTAGTGTATGGGGTCCTTAACGTACTCTTTCAACATGTGGTGCTGCCTACTTTCTAACAGTTATTAATGATTTCTCTAGAGTGGTTTGGACGTTCCTAATGCTTGAGAAATCTGAAGTACTAAGATTTTTTGTTCCATAAGTATCCACCAATATGGAAAACAAGTAAAAACTGTACGCTTAGACAACACAACATAATTTCTTGTGTTGTCTTGCTATTTTCGTGAGAATGGTATTTCTCACCAGACCTCATGTACTGATCCGTCACAGCAAAACGGGAGAATGGAGGGTAAACATCGTTATATTCTAAATGTCACTCGTGTCTCTTTCAAGCCAATCTACCAGTTCATTTTTGGGGAGAAAGTATCCTTAACGCCACCTACATTATCAATCGGCCACCTACTCCAGTTCTAGATAGTAAAACAGCGTATGAACTTCTTCATGGTGTTGCACCGTCTTATAATTCCCTTCGCGTGTTGTGTTCTTGATTTCATGGACATATACGCTTATGGATAAAGACAACAGCACATACTACAACAAATATACAGTTTTAGCTGAACTTGTTTCACTTAATGATTTGTTGCTACTACCTTCTCCACAAGTCACAAACACGCCTCCATCAACACCACTTGTGGTACCTATTCTCTCTGCTGACAAAGATGTGTATCGCCTACTTTGGCTATGTCTCCATGTTTAATAGAGTTATTGGGCATAAGTCATAGAGAATGAAAGCCGTCTGTCTTCCTGAATTTTTTTGTCACCAATGCTACCACATTGTCTACTACTAAATTCTCCCTCGCTCACTCTGACTAATCACATACTCGTCCATGGTCTCAGGTAACATCATTTACCTTATAAATAATTATGTTTCTGATAATTCTTATTCTTCTAGCCATAAAGCTTTCTTGGCAGCACTCACATCTTCTCATGAACCTACAAATTACTAAGAAGTGAGTTTAGATAAAGTGTGGTTTGAGATGAACACTCCTCTTTGCTCTTCAATCAGAACGTGGATTGAGACTACTTTACACTCGGGAAAGAAAGCCATTGGATGCAAATGGGTTTATCGAATCAAATACAATTCTGATGGAACTATTTCTTGCTACAAGTCTTATTTGGTAGCAGTTGGAAATTGTCAACAAGAGGGTGTTGATTACAAGGATACTTTTGCTCATGTTGCTAAACCTTTTACAATCCAAATTTTACTTAACGTGGCAGCTGTTAGAAATGGGAGGTACACCAAATGGATGTATAAAATGCTTACACGGAGATTTTGATAGAGAAGTGTATAGGAAGCATCCTCCTATCTTTGACCCTCAAGCCTACCGTCGTTTAGTTGGACGCTTAGTCTACTTGTCCTTCACTCGACCATAACTTCCCTACACGTACACATTCCTCACAGTTTATGCAAAAGCTGCTGGAATATCATTGGAATGTCACATTGAAAATGGTCATGTATCTCAAAGGATGTCGTGGTCAAGGTATCTTACTTTGTTGTGATTCGGACCTCCATCTTACTACCTATTGCGATGTTGATTGGGGTGCTTGTCCGCTTACTCAACGTCCTCTCAAAGCTTATGTTACCTTACTTGGTAATTCTCTTATTTCTTGGAAGACCAAGAAGTAGAAAATGGTCTCACACTACAAGAAAGCATGTTATATTGTGACAAACAATTTGACCTAAATTTTAGTCAACATAATTATGACCAAAAATCTATCAGTTCTTAGCTAATTAAATATTTAGTCATTAAATAATCAAAATATTTGACTAATCTACGTATTATCAAAATATTGTGACCACTTTTTCATGATAAAATAGAAGCCAACTCAAGTTTGACCATGATTATAATTATAAATTGGTCGAAGAAGAGTTGTTTTGATAAATAAAAATTATCAAAATTGAAGAGTAAAAAGTTGTTGGTTAGAAATTTATGTTGGTCAAAAATTAATCAAAAGAATTGTTTTTGACCAATTTATGATAATAATCATAGTCAAAATTGAATTATTTTCTAGTACTGTCAATGTCTTCTGCCGAATCCGAGTACAGATCAATAACTTATACTCTCAAAGAAATGAAGTGGTTGAAGCAAATTCTATATACATTTGGTGTTTCTCATGACATCGTGATAACTTTGTTTTGTGACAGCAAGTTGCAATTCATATTGCAGTGAACCTAGTTTTTCATGAGTGCACCAAACATAACGAGAGAGATTGTCACTTTGTTCTAGATGTTGTGACTTCTAAGTTAATCATCACTGAACATATTTATATTGAAGAACAACATGTGGATCTTCCGAACTTCTTACAAAGACCTTACATACACCACAATTTGTTTCCTTAATATCCAAATGGGAAACTCAAGATATTTCATAGACAACTTGAAAGAGTATTATGATAAATATGTAAATCTAGAATATTAAAAATATCTCATATCTAATTGAATTTTAGGTTAAGTTACTCTAGTATATATATATATATATATATATATATGCACCTTCTTTGTTAATGAATAAATCACATTTTTCCAAACTCGAGGAAATAAAAGATTTTTATTTATTTATTATTGTATGAAGGTAGTGTAGTGATGGGATAAAAAAATCCCGTTTTTGAACTAAAAAAAGGTTAACCTTTCTTTTTTATCTATATATTGTCTTTTTTTTTCTTCTGGTTCCTATTTTTATATATGTATTCTAAATTTTTTTTAAAGTTAGGCTAATTCTAGTTATTTATTATAGTGTTTTTTTTTTTTGTTGTACAAAAAAACTTTTGGAATTACCTTTAGAAAGTGATTTCCCTAACGAAGCTTTCAATAACTGGAATAATTCAAACCTTATGTTATAAATGATTGAATATATCTATAATGGTTTTCAAATCAAACTCTTTCAATTATTTCGTAAAGTGATGCTGCATAGAAAAATTCAAAAGATGGAAAATATATTTCTGATAATTTTTATCAGAATTTGATTTTAAGGAGTGTCCGACGTGATATTATTAAACATTTGAAAAATGATATATTGATATATGGATCCGGTTTTGTATACACAACTAAACAATATGCTCGACTCAACTTTGAAATATACTTAGTGCATAAATAAAATAAAAGGTTTTATTTTAGGGTGATTTGCTAGATTATAGCAGAATTAAGTGGTAATTATTAAAATAGAGCAAATGTTTATAAATTGCTAGAATAGTTTTTTAATTTAATATATACTATTTTGCTCTTTCCTAATGATGAAAAAAAATAATTACGAAAATGTCATTAATGAAATCTGCCACGTAAGCGATCAACTCTACCACACGAACAAAGTGCAGCGTAGTAGAGTTAAAGTGTGCTTGGTAGAGTTAGATTTCCAGCGTAATAGAGTTGTAGTTTGTCCTCTAATCAGCTCTACCACACAGACAAAGTGCAGTATTGTAGCGTAGTAGAGTTCAAGTATGATTAGAAAAGTTGACATTAACGAAATTTCGTGTGTAGTAGAGTTAGATTTCCAGCATGATAGAGGTGAAATGTGCTTGGTAGAGTTAGATTCTCAGCATAATAGAGTTGTTGTTTGTGCTCTAATCAACTCCACCACACGGACATAGTGCAATATGGTAGAGTTAGAGTTCCAGCGTAGTAGAGTTCAAGTATGCTTAGTAGAGTTGACATTAATGAAATTTTGTGTGTAGTAGAGTTAGATTTCCAGCGTGATAGAGTTGTTGTTTGTGCTCTAATCAACTCTACCACACAGACAGAGTGCAGTATGGTAGAGTTAGCGTTCTAGCGTAGTAGAGTTAAAGTATGCTTAGTAGAGTTGACATTAATGAAATTTTGTGTGTAGTAAAGTTAGATTTCCAGCGTGATATAGAGGTGAAGTGTGCATGGTAGAGTTAGATTTCCAACTAATATAGATGATGTTTGCTCTTTAATTAACTCAACCACACGAACAGAGTGCAGTATGGTATAGTTAATTTTGAAAACCTAGCCTACTCTCGTAGTAGAGCTTAAATTACATATTTACCCCTCAGTTATTAGCTCATCTGTCGCGCATCCAACTGATTCCTCCATAAGTGACGCCATTGTAGCTTTCTTGAAGCTCCTTTACTTCTTCGAAGCTCCTTTGCTTTTTCTGTTTATGTTTGGATCTATGGATCAAATCATTCTGGTTTGTGGGATTTGGAGTTTTAATGAAAATCGATGGATATTTTCGGTGGATCAGTCGTACGGGTGTCGGATCATAGGCATTGTCGAAGATTTAAGGCTCGATGAATTTTTGGAGATGGTTTATGCCGATTTTGGTTTGGATGAACATTGTCATGAGCTAAAACTAAGCTACATGCCAAATGTAGTCATTCGTTCACTACCAGAAGATATTCCCCCTGTATTTGTAAGTAACGATAGACAATTGTAAGTGTTTGTTTCACAATTTCGTAAAGAAGCAATGTGTCTATGTGTCGAAATTACCACTAGATCTCGTGTTTCATTGACGATTGGAAGAAGTTATTAACGATTGGAAGGTTATTTATAACAATTTTACTCTTCAGTTTCCCTTCACTTTAGAGTCTAATCGTTATTATGATTAAATTTCGGAGATCGTGTCCAATATTAATGTTTATTAACTTAACTTCCATGGCTAGTAGAAGTTGTAAAGTGTTTAAATGTTGTTAGTATGTAGATCGTGTCCACGTCTGTCATCCACTTTTTGTTAGTGGCACAGAATGTTGGTAGAGTTAGTTCTGACTTAGATCACGTATGGTTTCGAATAGGATAGTAGTAATTAGTTGTCAATAACTAACTAACTAATATATCCATGTACGACTACACATATACAAACTAGGACTAGGACTATACAAATATATACTAGACTAGGACTATACACAGACTAAACAAATCTACCAATCCAGCTCGAGGTCTTGGGTGGCTCTGATGAGAAGGTTCTTATTACACTCGAGTGCAGATTGTTGATCACTAGAAGAAATTTCCGATTCTATAGGAAGTTCTTCTTTGAAATCAATGGCATATTTCAGCCGAGAGAACGTGATGTACTCGTCACAAAGACCTTCAAAGTTGCATCCGATGGCCAGACACTCGATCATCTTCGTAACGTACACGAAACAGTCGCCTGAGCGTTTATTACGTGGTACACCCTTAGTCACATGCACAATCTTATATTGAGCCGCGCTAATGTGTGGTCAAATCTCCTTGGGTGAAAAAACCTTGATCATCTTCGGAATCATCACGGCATATACTCTACAAAAAATGAGAACCATGAAAATGAACTCTATTACAAATGTAAATGTACTCTACCACACTACAACCTAACTCTGCCAAACCCCAGACCAACTCTACTACACTACAACCTAACTCTACCAAACCCTAGACCAACTCTACCAAACTACAATTCAACTCTACCACACTACAATTCAACTCTACCAAACTACACCTAACTCTACCATACAATTCAACTCTACCAAATGCAATCCAACTCTACCAAACTACAACCTAACTACACCACACTACAATTCAACTCTACCACATTGCAATCCAACTATACCACACTTCAACCTAACTCTACCTCACAACAAGCCAACTATACCACAGTATAGTCCAACTCTACAATCTAACTCTACCAAACATCATTTGAGTAATTAACTCTACCATATGAACTCTACTATACTGAATTTGAGTAACTTACTTGCATGACTCTACCACTGCACCAGGGGGAGTGCAAGATGGGTCGGGATAAAAAATGTGAATCTTCCTTTCGTTGAGATTAACTTCGACGGCCACCCAGTGGATGTTGTCAATATTATGAGGGATGTAGATGGTGTCCACATTTCTCATCCACTGCTTCCTAATGGCACTGAATGTGGGTGAAGTGCCGTCGAATACATCTTTAAACCCACCAGGCCACAAAAAAGTATCCTCCTTTCCCAGGTAATCCCTTTTGTACGTGTAGCACCAAAAACCACAAAACAGTGGTTCCATGAAAGCTAGCCGATTACTCTTGTATGGGCTTGGAGTTTTCAAGGATCTTTGTCGAAGGAGATTCATGCCGCAGGCAATTTGCTGTAAAAACTTTATTGTATTAGTTCTCTAATCTAACTCTACTAAACTAAAATTACGTCATAATACACTTTAACTTACGCAATCGTGAAGCCAGCCATAACGAGGGACAAGCCACTTCTCTTTTGGGCATATCAAGCGGAGGAAGAAATCTGCATTTGGACTGGGGTTCTCGTCGATAGTAAGTTCTCTACAGAACTTATCACAATTGTACGTAATCGACGAATTGATATGTTACGCACAGCACATTAAAGTAGGTACTTACAATTGATGCTTCACATAGTCGCGTAACCGAAGTACTTTTAATTTTGAGATTGGACCAAAAGGATCATAGACATTCCGAGAATGAATAACATTCTTATGAATCTGTTTGACAATGGAACAGCCTTGGAAAGCGGATACCTGTAAAAAGAAGGGACTGTAAAACCGTATCAACTCTACCAAACGTCAGCCTAACTCTAACTTAGTACAACCTACCTCTACCAAACAACAGTCCAACTCTATCAAACGGAAGACTAACTCTACCATACAACAAGCCCAACTCGACCAAACAACATTCCAACTCTACCAAACGGAGGACTAACTCTACCATACAACAAGCCTAACTCGACCAAACAACAGTCCAACTCTACCAAACGGAGGACTAACTCTACCATACAACAAGCCCAACTCAACCAAACAACAGTCCAACTCTACCAAACGGAGGACTAACTCTACCATACAACAAGCCCAACTTGACCGAACAACAGTCCAACTCTACCAAACGGAGGACTAACTCTACCATACAATAATGCAACTCTACCAAACGGAGGACTAACTCTACCATACAACAAGCCCAACTCGACCAAACAACAGTCCAACTCTACCAAACGGAGGACTAACTCTACTATCCAACTTTACCAATCTAAAACTTAACTCTACAAAACGGGTAATGAACTATACTCTAGTTGAATATGAACAGTACATGATTCTTAGCGAGTACTCGTGCCCGAGTCTCTTTCGGTAACACGTCTTCCATAAAGATTAACTCCTCCTGTGTTTGTTTACCCTTTTCAGGAGTATCCACCAGGTCTATGACGCAAAGCTGTGACATTCCTGGCTTAATTTTTTCCACATCGTAAGGTAATTCTTCTTTTGACGGTTCTTCTAGATTCCTAACAATTCTTGATAACGGGCTCAAAGGGCCGGATGTCTCCTGAGTCTGGATAACCCATTAATTCTATAAAAATTAAGAAAAATGGATACTCTATTTAACAGAACTATCTACTCTACCGATAAGATTTATTTATAACGGGATTACCTGGTCTGGTGGGATGGTATGTTTAGTACTGGTGGGGGACAGTTGGGTGTCGTCGAGGTGAGCATCCACATTTGTTGGTTTAATTGTATTACGCACAATACCTGAACCTGCACTTGGTGTTTTCTCCGACTCCGAGTCCACAAGGGTGGGCCGTTCCCAAGGAGGTGTTTGTGAAGAGCAACTCAATATGTTAGATTCACATATGGTAGAGTTGGTAATACTGGTAGAGTTCGTTTTACATGTTTGGAAGAGATGTTTTGAACACAATAATTGTTTTGTAGAGTTAAGCATAACTCGACCAAACCATATAACTGTTCGTTTTATGTGTATGTTCTTACAAAGATGTATGTAATGTTTGTTGTTTGTTGGTACATAAGATAAATCAATCAGAGTAAGTCTGATTCAAAATAGAGCCTTACATACCGATTTAAGTTCCTTATTATTAGGGGAGTTGGGAGTACGGTTTGTATCGCCTTCTACGTCATCTTCGCGATTCACATCTTCAGGATGTAGGCTCCCTTCTACGTCATATTCGCAATTCCCATCTTCAGGAGTTCGATGTCGTGCACTTGTCTGACCTCCACCCTCATCTGCCAAGCTATAAACTGGGGGTTGCGCTCTGGTCTCCTCCAGCCTAAGAATCCTCTCAATCATGGCTGTATTGTATGAGGTGTTACGCTCCCGCCTATTCACGCGCTCAGTAAGCATTATGGTCTCTGCCCTGGTATCCAGCTTACTCTACTCAAGATGATATATACGTTCAGCAAACACGTTCTGATCATGTCTCATCCATTCGAAGGCTCTAGTCAGATCTCTAAGAGTGTCAAGCAATGCACTAGACTCCTCTGCCTTCCGCTTATCTTTTTTAACGACTCTCACCACATCCTGCATGGTGGTGGAGTCATCCATCCTAATCTGAATTCTCTTCTTCTCTTATTTCTTGTGTTTTTTCGCTTCTTTATTGTATTTTTTCTCTACTTTCTTGTGTTTTTTCTCTTTCCCTTTCTCCACCTGCACTTTTGAACTAGCACTACGCTTGCTCATCCTCTCCTTGACATAAGCATCCACCTTCTTCTTATTACTTATGTCCTAAGCAGATTCATCTAGCCTGGAGGCAAGTATGTCTCCAAGCATGGTATCCACTTTGTGGTCTGCAATATCGTTTGGCCATAGAGGCATTATCTCCAGAGGCTGTGTAGTCAGCTTCTTAAGACGTACCTAGTAGACGACAACTCCACTGTACTTATAAAATTGAACTCTTCTATACTTGAAATCAACTCCACTGTACTTATAAAATTGAACTCTTCTATACTTGAAATCAACTCCACCTTACTTGAAATTGAACTCTACCATGTATGTATAGTGGAGTAAATGAACTCTACTACAAAAAGAATTTATCTTTCCATTATTTGCTAGCTCCAACTTCACCAAGTCCCCGGGGTCAATGGTTTGTTTTTTGATGGGTCTCCATCGTAGAGTGGGGACGTCACCTTCTCTTTGCTCCCCAAATATTTCTGCGACTATGGGGATGTACTCAAATGTTCATATCATAAGTGCATGCACAAACCCGTGTACTGTGTAATTACTGGCCTTTTTGCATCCTGCCATTTTTATCGATTTTATCAGTTCTAGAAACGCCATTCTTCCCCATGGAGGCCTCTCAAACATCTCAAAATCAGCAACCAAATTTGCAGCACTAAAAGGGAGCCTACTATTTGTGTGGCAACCAAAAACTCCTACATTCAAAACCACTAGCAAGCCTACCATCTTCCTCTTCTCGAAAGACCACCCTCTACATCTCCCCAAGATTTCTTTCAACTCTACCCATTTTGGTCCTTCACCAACCTCTAATTCAATATCTACCACACTACAAGGCAACTCTACATTCTTACAATCTAACTCTACAAATGTCAGACTAACTCTACCACACTACAACCTAACTCTACCACACAACAACCCAACTCTACCACATTACAAGTTAACTCTACCACACGATAATCTAACTCTACTAAACGACAGCCTAACTCTACTGTACCACACAGAATCCAACTATACCGCACACTACAACCTAAATCTATTACACTACAAAACAACTCTACCACACTATAATGTAACTCTACCACATGTCAGACTAACTCTACTACACTACAAGTTAACTCTACCACACGATAATCTAACTCTACTAAACGACAGCCTAACTCTACTACACAGAATCCAACTATACCACACACTACAACCTAACTCTATTACACTACAAACCAACTCTACCACACTATAATCTATCTCTACCACACGTCAGACTAACTCCACTACACTACAAGTTAACTCTACCACATGATAATCTAACTCTACTAAACGTTAGCCTAACTCTACTACACGGAATCCAACTATACCACACACTACAACCTAACTCTATTACACTACAAAGAAACTCTACCTCACTATAATCTAACTCTACCACACGTCAGACTAACTCTACTACACTACAAGCTAACTCTACCACACTATAATCCAACTATACCCCCTTACGACCTAACTCTACCAAACGTCATACTAACTGTACTACACGTATCATATCGCTTCTTCACCCTTACCCTCACAACTAATTACGAACTATATCACATTGGCTCAGACTGGGGAAGACATCTACTAGACACAGAATAAGTTAGTGAAGAACAAAAACCCAAATGTCGCAAAATTGAGAAATACAAATCTCGCAAAATCGAGAAACCCAATGTCTACGTCAACCCTAAACCCAAATGCCCTCACGAAAAAGAAGAAAAAGCAGAAGAGGAGAAGATGATAAAGAAAAGAAGAAACTTACGACAATGAAGACGACGAGTACGAAGAACAAGATGAAGAAGAAGACAACGAGTATGAAATACAGCGAAGAACACGTTGAGTAAAACGAGGAAGGAACAAAATCAAGAGAATTTAACGACGATGGTTTACACTATAGGTTTCTTTTTTTTCTTTTGTGAAACTAACCAGAGAAGAAGAAAATAGAAGAAGACATATTAGTTTTTTGTTTCAAGGGTGTAATCGTAATTACACCCTTGACGCTTTCTTTTTTTTTGGACAAAAACTATTCTAGTAATTACACTATACTTTTGCTCTATTTGAGCAATTCTTTCTTTATTCTATTAAAATTTTGTTCTTAAAAAATGATTTTTTAAAATTCAGGACATAAAATAAAATAAATTTTGTGCCCAGAATCTCGGGTCATGTTCGGATTCGCATCTTCCATTTTGGGTGTTTTGTCCTGAGCTACTAAGGAGAGTACAAAAAACGAGAAAATGCCATTTTTGATTGTTTGATTTGTGTACTCTCTTTCTCAAAAGAGTTTTAACCACGTGACTTATATTATTTGGAAGATAGTTCTTCTGCCATGAACTTATGGTAATGTATGTATTCGAGTTTTGACACTTGCGGTTTGTATTGTTGATGATACACATCGATACTATTTTTTTTTGAGTTAATAATTTATAGTTTTGGCTTATTGCGTAGAAATGTTAATTCTGTTTCTTTCTAAGCATGGAAAAGTATTTAGATGCAAATCTTATTTAAATTTACCAAAACATGAATATGCTTTACTGTCGCTAACCTATGTGCCGCTATTTTAATTTAGCCATTCCATGGAAAACAACAACACTCTAAGAAAGGAATATCCAAAAAAACAGTTTTTAAAATAGCTTTTACTTTTACTTTAAACTTCTAAAGATTTATACTTCTACAATAAATTTTTAATGTACATACATATTTACATATTTCCACTAATAAAAGTTTTAGCTTCCGAATTCACAGTACCATAAAAATTAGTGATGTAGTTTTATTTTCAATTTAATTTGGATTATATTTATATTTAATTACTTAATAACGATTTAAAGTAGATTACTTTAGTTGAAATTTTTTCTTTTTTTTGTCAACAAATAACAATTGGATCGACAGCAAAATATGATCCATAAACTAATTTCTACAAATAAAACATGATGAGATTTGAACTCATTACTTCATATCTAACGAATCCATATGTTTATTGGCAATTGAGCTTCTTTTTTTTTTATCATTATTAATATAGGTTAATACTAAAAATAAATTATATAAATACCATAATATATTCATATTCATAAAATATCAAAAAAACTATAATAAAATATCTTTTAAATTTTTTTGTGTAATAAAATCTAACAATATTAAAAGAAATATCATAGTAAAATCTTCATTTCAAGTGGAAATGATTGGCATTAAAATTATGAGAAATATTACAAAATCTTTTGAATACTACTCTATATTTATACCCTAGTAAATTATTATATTTATTGTTATAAAGTTTTTAAGAAATTAATTCATTGATAAATAAGTAAGATTATTTTATATAAATTTTACTATATAGTTAAGCGAAAAAGATGCATTAGTTACATTGAAAACGATACATTAGTGATACCTATAGAAAACTCATCATCGAAAATTTGTAACTAGTGACGACATTGTGAATTTGTGATTGACAAACGTCGATCATAACAGTCTTTTTAAATTTGCACGTTGGAAATTCATTTTTTTTCCAGAAACGACACCAAATTTGTAATTTAATTATTGTGGGCATTGAAAAGGAATATGTTGTGTGGACAAGGTTCAATAAAATCTGACAACTATATAAATACTGATGATAAGATTTTTTTTTGTGAACCATATTTATTGAAGCTTTGTTATTTTGAAAATATGTATAGGTGTTTAATTATTTTTGTTCTGATAGTTAGAATGATGTAGCAAATGATTTAAGTATCAAAATTTATTTCTCCTCATTATAATAATAAATTAAAAAGAGAATATTGTGGTGTGGTTTTTAAGTTATAGAAGGAACCAATAAATATATTAATTAAAACAAGATTTACATATTATGAGTCTACATAATTGATTTCTTTCTTTTTCGGAAATAAAAGATAGTTATAATGATGGTTTGGAAGACTTCCTTTTTTAGAAAAATCTATTTTAAAACTTTATTTAATTTTTTTTCACTGAATATTATAGATTCAAGCATTTATGACTTTGCCATAAGTGAACATACTTCGACGTGTTCTACTTATATACGTAGTTTCATGAGAATTTTTATAAATGTACACAAGTTGGTGGCCGACTAATATTGTTCAATTATTGTTACTTTTAATATTTATTATTATTAACAATTAGTTCGATAAAATATTATTACAACATTGTGAAGAACAATACAATTTTCTAAAGTGGAACGTTTATAGAAAAGAAATTGTAGACGATTAAACACTTAACCAAAACTATTTTTCTCTTTCAAACATCTATACTACAACTTATTTTGTCAAATATAGCTACAAAACTTTTACTATTTTTAGTTTATCAACGAGTTTGCTATAGATTTATAAGATGTCTTTAATAAAACATTAAGACGGATTTGCGAGCAATCATTTATAAGTTTTCAAAATTAAGTTATGATCATAATTTTAAATCTTATCGGTTTAGTATATAAATCAATTTCCTGCAACTATTTCTCTTAAAAAAGTTGCAAATATAATGCTATCTAAAAGTTGCAAATATATTTGGGGCCCATTAAAGAAAGAGTTTGAGGTTGAACTTGGGAAAATTGGGTTGAGAAAAATAAGGAAAAACTGAGCTCATCAATATTGCCATATGTCTTTCAATTTCCTCATAAACCTGCACAGCTTCAGTTCTTTCCTCTTACACAATTTGTAATCTCGAATCCTAATGTCACATCTCAGTAGTGATAGTTCTTTAAGCCAGCTACCGGAACTTTCAACCGCTAAAAAAAACCAGCCGAGTTGTCTACTTTTGAGGCTTATCGCTGTTTGGTCTCTTAACTTTTGAACGTGATATTTGAGATATTATTAGATCTCATTCCCAAGAGTCTGTAGCTGCAAAACTTTCCTCAATCGGATGAGTATTGAGAGAGTTATGACTTGTTTAAAGTAAGAGAAAAAAATATGTTTCTGAGTTGTAAGAGCAAAATTTGTAATTCGAATTGGCATATTTAGAGCTGATTTTTGACGAAGTTTTTGCAACCAAAGCCATATATCCAAGAAGCCACCGGGACAGTTGGAAATTCAGATCTAGGTAAGATATGATCAGAAAACATATATCTTGTAATGAAAGTAATATGTATTTTCCAGAGACAAACCTAAATATATGTATGTTGCTTGCGTGTGAAGGTAGCATTTGGGAATCTTGTCTCAGCCTCTTTTCCAGCGTTTTACAGTCAGTCGCTGGCTACCCTTCAATCACGGTAGTATGTATATTTTTGCTTCTCACTTCATTTAGGTACTCGTCTAGCTGAGTACGAACAGGTCATTGAAAGCTTTCAATATTTGTCTTTCACTCGACCAGACTTAAGTTTTGCAGAGAATAAATTGCAAAAAATATATGCAGGTTTCTTATCCGTATGTGAGAATGTCCCACATCGCTAAGGATGTGGAATTAACTCTAGTATATATGGGACTTGGGCCAATCCACTCATTGCCAATTGATTTTGAGTTGGAAGCCCATAATTCTACATAGTAGCAGAGCAAAAACTCACACTGCCCCACCCGAACCGATCCGGCCCAGAAAAGAGGCCCGATTAATCTAACCCGAAATTGAATTGTCGAAACTAATGGTTAGACAGACCATTGTCTCGAGGGAGAGTGTGAGAATGTCCCACATCGCTAAGGATGTGGAATTAACTATTGTATATATGGGACTTGGGCCAATCCACTCATTGCCAATTGGTTTTGAGTTGGAAGCCCATAATTCTACACCGTATACGCTTTATTTTTAATTAAATTTAGATAGATTTATTTTTTTGTCAACGATTAGATTAACAAATCTGATCTATAATTCAGATTTCAAATTCTTTCATGTAGGATTACACATTTATCTAGAATCGAATTCTAATAAGAAAAACTATGAATATATAGATATTAACCACTTGACTAAAATTAGTGGCAAAATATATTTTCATTTAATTTTCTTTTTTTATCATTATTAAGGTATTAATATTTGCATTAGTTATCTAAAAATAAAGAATTTGAAAAATGTTTCACAAAATCAAAAAAAAAAATATAGTCAAATAACTGCTAGTTTTTTTTTGTCATCTGAATTATACTATTAAACCAAATGAAAATATACGATATATTGTCTACAAAAATGGCGAAAAATAAGAAATCTCTAAATATATAAGACAACATGAAATTGATATATAGCGAATGATATACATGTATCTACAAAAACATGAAGGATTCTAAACAAGCAAGAAGGATATGGAAGACAATACAAAACCCATAGAGTTCACATCTAGAAATGTGTTTGGATGTTAAGGTTTTAGACTATGTATAAACGACGTGCCTATTAACAAAAAATGTATTTGCTTAGGGCCCCCAAAATTTATAAATTTTTGGGACCCCTTAATACCAAAAATCTGAGGTAGGCAAATGGTTAATATCTTTTAATTTAATTGTAATGTCAGGGTTCAAGTTTTGATGGTGAATAATAGAAAATTTTCTTTTAAAATATATTATAAAAATATATTGTATGTACGTTGATAAAACCCTAACTTTGCGACTCACCACTCCGCATGGTCAGACTCAGCAAAACTTAATACCCTTATCGGGTCCACATCTTTACCAACGAAACAGAAAGCATTTCGTGCTTTCCAGATTTGCCATAAAATCCAAGGAAAAACTTGCCAATTGTTCTGAACCTTCATTATCTGAAATAGAGGTAAACCAGATAGACGCACCAGGAAAGATATTTGGTGCCGATGGTATGCATGATAACGCCCAGACCTAGAGAGCCAGTGGACAGAGAAACAACGCGTGATTAACAGATTCTTGTTCCTCATCACACCGAGCACACCTCCATTCACAATTAATCCCTCTCTGGACCATATTTTGGCTAACAGTAATGCAGCCAGACACAGTTTGCCAGATAAAATGTTTAATTTTCCCTGGACAATTCAACTTCCAGATATTGCTATATAGGACCTCAAATCTTGGGCCCCACTGACAGATGTCGTTATCAGACAATTACTCAGCTAAGCGGTAACCTGATTTTACTGAATATTGTCCTGTTGGGGTGTAATTCCAACCCCAGTGATCTGGACGCACCCTAATTGGGATTGGAATTCCAAGTATCAAGCTAACATCATGAGAGTCAAAAAATTGACGGACTGGAACCTCCTTCCATTTGCCCGTAGGCTTATCAATAAACTGATCAATTTTCATATCAGGGAATATATTCAAATCCGACCATATTGCCGGTCTAGGAATCGTGTCCGGTATCCATGGATCATACCAAGCCTTAATTGTACTCCCATCTCCAATTCGCCAAATACCGCCTCTGGCAACTAGATATCTTGCCGAGCACAAACTGCGCCACCCATATGAAGATAATATTTTCAGAGGTCCTTGTAGTATCGTCCCTTTAGCACCTTTGTCAACAGCGATTCAGGGAAATCTATGAGTCTCCAAATTTGTTTTGCTGACATAGCTGAATTAAAATTTTCCAAGTCTCTAAAACCAAACCCCCCTCCTCTTTTGGTTTACATAACGCCTTCCACCGACGCCAATGTATTCCTCTAGTTTCTCCCGTTCCAGACCACCAAAAATATGCTATTGCCAAAATTAAGGCTTGCATAACATCCCTAGGTATTCTATAACATGACCTCACAAACGTTGGTAAAGCAGCTACGACTGACTTAATTAATACTTCCTTTCCTGCTTTCGAAAGGAATCTAGTCGACCAATTACAGATGCGCGCTTGTAGCTTATCCCGCCATAAGCAAAAACTTTAGTTTTTGCACCCCCCCAGGCTTTCAGGGATGCCTAAGTACGTACCCATACCCCCTAGTTTGGTTATCCCTAAAACATTTTGTATCGGTAGTTTTAACGATTTCGAGACCACATGTACAAATTGGATGGCAGACTTCTCAAAATTTATCTGTTGTCACGAAATCAATTCATACTCCTTCAAAATCAATAATATTTGTCTCGCTTCTGCTAGAGTTGCCTGACAAAAAAATAGGCTATCATCGACAAACAGAAGATGTGAAATAGCAGGACTTGTCCTAGCTATGGATAGCCGAGTAATCAATTTCTTCTCCTCGGCTACCTTTAATCTACATATCAACCATTCCGTACATAAAATAAATATGTAAGGTGACAATGGATCCCCTTGGCGGAGTCCCCTTCTAGGTAAAATACAACCCCCGGGTTCCCCATTAATAAGCAACGCATATTCCACTGTTGTTAGACAAAACATCATGCATTCTACCCATTTGGCACAAAAACAAATTTGATAGAGCAAAGCCTTTACAAAACTCCACTCAATCCTATCATACGCCTTGTTCATATCAGTTTTAATAGCCATATACTTGCCTTTAACTGATCCATTCATGCGTAGAGCGTGAAACATCTCTTGTGCGATCAAGATATTGTCAGATATTAATCTTCCTGATATGAAGGCTGACTGTGTTTCCGAAACTAACTTTGGTAAAAATCTCTTTAGACGTAAGCACAAAACTTTAGAGATCAACTTATACCCTACATTACATTAACTTATTGGCCCAAATTCCATCATTTTCGTTGGACGGGCTATTTTTGGAATTAGACAGATATTTGTCTTATTCAAACTCTTTTCAAAAAAGCCATGGGTTAAAAAATTATTAACCAATAGAACTAAATCTGTCTTCACCACTTCCCAGGAATACTGGAAGAATTGGGCAGTCATACCATCCGGACCCGGTGATTTCTCCGGATCCATCATAAATAAAGCGGTTTTCACTTCTTCCTGAGTTACTGCCCGCATCAACCATTGATTATCTGAATCAGACACCCGTGCTTCTATGATATCACAATTTATTTGTGTGCTTCCATTGCTGGTAAATAAGTCCCTAAAATATCGAGACGCTTCCCTAAACAAATCCTCCTTTTTAGTCACCCAAGCCCCCTGGGTATTTAGAAGCCCAACAATTTTATTTCTTGCTCTTCGTTGTTGTGTCTGAGCATGGAAAAATCTAGTATTCTCATCGCCCTCCTTAAGCCATGTGATTCTACTTTTTTGTTTCCAAAAAGCCTCTTCCTCCACGTAAGCTTTTTTAAAGTTCATTGTAGCTTTCATTATTTCCCTTGGATCATTAACAGGAGAGTTTTTGCAAATTCTAACGCCCTAAAGAGGCATTCTTACTCCTCCAATGTGAGATCTCACGGCGGCAACATGTAATTTTCTTAACAAAATATAGGCGATTGTATGTACGTTTAAAAACTCAAAAATAAAATTGTTAGTTTATTTTTTAAAAATGATAATTTCTAAGAAAACTAAAACATAAATTGTTAATTTGAAAAATAGAAAATAAAAGAATTATTATTCCAAAAGGAAAAGGAAAAAGAAAAGGAAAAAAAAGAAAAAAAATTCATAATACAAGAGAAAAAAAAAACTTAAACTTATAAATAGTTGTTTGAGGTCTTCCATGATTTACAAATTAACAAAATACAAACAAACTTTTCATCTTGTTTGTTCTTTTGAGCTAATCCAATATTTTACTTCACCTTTTTAATTGTAAGTTGTTCAACTTTTTTATAATTCTTCTAAATACCTTTTATATAATAATTATTTTTTATAAACTTTAGAAACATGTCTTCAAGAAAGTAAGCATCAGAAGCGCAAAAAAGACAAAAGAAAAATAAAGATGACGCATTTGTGAAATCACAAGCAGCTTCTTTAATCAACTTTTTTACAAAACCTGAAAGTTCTAGCGATTTTGTGGAGGTTAATGAACAAAAGGAGGATGAGAATATCAACCGAAAAGAGGATGAAAATGTTAACATAGAAGAAGATGAAAATCTCAATACAGAGGAAGAAGGGACACAAATGAATATAGATGGGAAAAATTGATACTACAAGTTTTAACCCTATATCCTACTGCAAGTGCATAACAAACATAATAGTACTTAGGGGTCGAATTCCTCAAAGAACCAAGTTACACTCTCAACTTCTATTAAATCGCAAGCTATATCAATCAAATAAGGGAAGTGAATTCTAACAACTTTAACGTGAATGTAATCAAATAACTAAAGCAATCGGATATCGGGTATTCATTCGGGAGTTAGAATTCTTGTCAGGGAAATTATTCAAGAACTACTCTGATCTTATTCTCGGCTTGAACATAAATAAAGGTAACCAACTCTCGTTGAATCTACCCCTCTATTAATAACCTAAAGGTCCTAACTCTCGTTGGTTTCAGATTACAAATAGGCTTTATTGCTTAGGTTAAATTACCCACAATCCAACCTAGCATCAACTCTCGTTGGTAGTGAAGGGTCTAATCTAGTTCTAGTTCTTAACAATCTTCTGGAAAGTTAACAACCTAAAATCATCAACTAGGTGATCAGGCTAATCTGTGCATTAAACTCAAGTATTAGAAGGAGAAGCATTTATTCATCAATCCTATTTGTTCCCCAACAGTGAATTCTAAAACCCTAGAATCCCTAGATCCGATCTAAGATCTACTCAGACATAAAACAACAAATTAGGCAAATCATGATGAACTAAAACTGAAATTGCATTAACAAAAATAAAGAGGATTCAGAAATTCTTCTCAAGTATCAAGAGATCTTCTTCCTAGCTTACAAACTCTTAAAACTCCTCTTTTCGACTTTCAAAAGGTGGCTCCAAATAAAAATAGGAAAAGAGTATTTATAGGGCCTAAAACAAGAGCTGAAAAATTGTGAAATTAGGTTTCTGCGAAAGGCTTTGATCGATCTTTTGGATGATGAGTCGATCTTCTCTGAAACCAAGTCGTTCTTCAGATCGTGCGCATAATCCTTTTAGATCATTGATCGATCGATCCTTGATAGATCGATCGTTCCTTCCTTTCGTGGAGAATGCCGGAAAATGCTTCAAACCTCTCCAAAGTCCACCTTCAAACATGATTTCAACTCTGAACATTTTTGACCTGAAATCTCAATAAAACATAGACGAATTTCCCAAATATAACCGTAATAATGAGCTCAAAACTGACAAAAGATGAGGAACATCAAAAATGCTGATTTTGAAGAGCATGATAGACTTCTTGATATATATGATCCTAAAAATTGGGGAGATCTTGATTCTGGATTAAGACTTATTATGGTTAGATTAGGTCCTGCAACAAGATACGCAATTGATTTCAACTTTCCAAGAGATAAGAATAATGGTCGACATTTCTTCCACGCATATTATTTGAGAGATTTGAGTAATAGAGAGAAACAAGATAGATGTTGGCTAGTTTATTCAAAAACATGAGATAAAGTTTTTTGTTTTTGTTGTAAGTTGTTCACTCAGGACAAAAATCCAAGTTATCTTGCATCTAAGGGATTTGGTGATTGGAAAAATATTTTGGAAAAACTTAAGAAGCATGAGAGTAGTCATGAGCATATTAAACGCATGAGTCATTGGATGAAACTTGAATTGAGGCTGAAAAAAATCAAAACAATTGATAAGTATGTGCAAGAAGAACTCAACAAAGAGAGGAATCATTGGAAAAATGTGATGCTTTCGAGTTTTTTCCTTGGTAAAAAATCTTTCCAAACATAATTTAGCATTTCGTGGAAAAAACGAAAAGCTAAGAGTGGATGGTATTGGAAACTTCTTAAGGTTTATTGACATGATGGCTGAATGGGATCATGTAATGAGAGAACATTTTAGACGGTTTGAAGATGGTGAATCTTATTATTATTATCTCAGTAATAATATCCAGAATGAATTGATAAAACGGATAGCTAATCAAGTCAAGGACATGATCATAAAAAAGATTCAAGGGCAAAATATTTTTCTGTTATTGTTGATTGCACTCCTGATATTAGTCATCATGAACAAATGACACTTATCCTTCGATGTGTTGATGTTTCACCACGTTCGGCTAAGATAAAAAAAAATTTCATACATTTTTGAAAGTTGATGATACATCCAGTGAATGGCTTTTTAGTAAGATTCAGAAGGTGTTGGTTGCTCTGGGTTCAAGAATTGATGATGTGAGAGGACAATTATATGATAATAGATCCAATATGAAGGGAAAACATAAAGGAGTACAAAAGAGATTTATTGACGTCAACCCACGTGTCTTTTATACACCATGTGGTTGTCATAGTCTTAATCTTGCTCTTAGTGATATGACAACCACTTCTCAAAAAACCATTTCATTTTTTGGGATAATTCAGCGAATTTACTGTCAGTTAAAAATTTGTCGCAAACTCGGTGGCACAGTCATGTTGAATGTGTCAAGGCAGTAAGATTTCAAGCTCCAAAAATAAGAAATGCTTTGATTCATATAGCATAAAATAGTGATGATCCAAAAGCCCAAAGTGATGATGAGTGTCTTGCGACAAGTGAAACACATGGGATTGAAAATTATGAATTTTTACTCTCTATGGTGATTTGGTACAAAGTTCTCTTTGCAGTGAACACTGTAAGCAAGATTTTGTAGTCAGAAGACATGAACATTGAAGTTGCATTTTCCCATTTAAAGAGACTTATGTCTTTTTTTCCAAAATTATAGAGATAGTGGTTTTGAGAATGCAAAATCAGATGCTAATGTAATTGCAGAGTCTATGGAAATTGAAGCCATATTTTCAACAATGGAAAAACGTGTTATCAAAAGAAAAAGAAAAATTGGTGAAGAATCAGAGATAGTTGATGAAATTGTAGATTTATCTCCTGAAGAGAGCTTTAGAATAAGTTATTTCAACCAAGTCATGGATCAACCTCTCTATTTTTTTAAGACAAGGTTTGAGCAATTTCAAAAGTACGAACAAAACTTTGGTTTCCAATTTGATTTAGAGAAGCTGAAGTCAGCAAGTGATGATAACTTGAAGACATCTTGTACCAATCTTGAAGTATTTTTAAAACATGGAAATCATTCAGATGTTATAAGAGATGAATTGTATTTTGAACTAACAGTTCTGAAAGATCTTTTGCTAGAATAATGCAAGAAACCTGTTGAAGTGTTGAACTACTTGAAAGGAATGGAAGATTGTTATCCAAACTCATGGATTGCTTATCAAATTTTGTTGACGATTCCAATTTCGGTTGCTTCAGCTGAAAGAATTTTTTCAAAACTAAAGTTGATAAAGTCTTATTTGCGATCAACTATGTCACAAGAAAGACTAAATGATTTAGCAATCGTATCTATAGAAAGAAACCTAGTTAGAAATTTAGATTATGAGAATTTGGTAAAAAAAGTTTATTGAAACAGAAGGAAGAAATATTATGTTTTAATCGTTTGTTTTTTTAAAAAATTTTGTTTTATTTTATCAATATATATTTTTAATTATATTATATTTATATTATAAAGGGTTTCTTTTACTAAAATTCGCCTTACGTCTCTCTAAGACTAGGCACGACACTGCGTACAAGCTAAAAATTGTTCAATGAAGAATCAATGATCTATTAGATTACGTGACGATTGGAGTGTGTTTGCCAAAAGTAACTTTTCCAGCCTGTGTCTTCTTATTTGGTCAAAATGTAGCAAATACACTATGTATTGTAACAGAGGGTTTAAGCTTGAGGAAATAATTGAGAAAAACTCCAAACGAACTAGAGTCTTCTAATTAAGCAAATATGTTTCTTATGTGTGGACTGTAAGGCTCTCATATATGATTGATCAAAACACATAACAATATAATCAAACCAATAATTTATTATAAGAAAAATAGAGTTTCTAATCTCCTGAATCTAAAAGAGTTTCCACAGTAAAGTGGTAAAAATGGCTTGTGAACTTCATGATACCATCATGATTTAGACTATAAAAGCTTCACTTTTTTTGTAGAATCTACTAATTAAAAAACACTACTCTAGACTCTCTTGATTAAACTTACTATGTGAGGGAGATGAAAAGAAATTAAATGTTATACTTTGATCAAGAGATCAAAAATGTATATAGAGTCAAGAGAGTCATAAATAACAAATTTTTTGCAATTATTTCAGATTGTTACGAGATGCTTCTCTTTAATGGAAAAGATTTTAAAGTTACAAAAGAACTATGACTTCTTTTTTTCATTTAAGTTAAAGTTCCAGCATAAACATATTATATTGAGTAAAGATCTATGAGTTTTCTTACAGTGATTCAACCTCTCTTCTTGTTCTTTTATCGTTTGATTAAATCCTTGAATTAACAAGTAGATAAGATAAGTAGTCTGTGAATGAACAGTACATTAATGATTTAAATACTTGACCGGAACAAGTAAAAGCTCATTTTTCTTGCTTGCATTGAGTCCAGGAGATTCTTCCATGTCAATATCTTCAATCATCATGCCTTGTGGTACTTCCCAGTCAAACTGATACAACATATTTGCAAGACCAAACTCCACCATTGTTGTTCCCATATACATTGCAGGACACATTCTCCTACCACTTCCAAACGGTAATAGCTCAAAGTTTTGTCCTTTTGCATCAATACTACTATCAACAAACCTCTCAGGAAGAAACTCCTCTGGATCTTTCCAAGTATCTGGATCACGACCAATAGCCCAAACATTCACATAAAGTCGTGTCTTAGCTGGAATCCTGTAGTTGTTGATCTCGAATTCAGACATTACTTCTCTTGGAACTAGAAGAGGTGCTGGAGGATGTAGCCTCCATGTTTCATTGATCACCATTTTCAAGTAATGAAGCTGATCTATGTCTTCGAAGCTGATTATTGACTTCTTACCAATTTGATTTCTGATTTCGGATTGTACTTTCTTCATTACTCGAGGGTTTCTCGTTAGTTCTGTCATTGCCCATGTCATTGTTATTGCTGAAGTTCCAATACCCCCAAGTAGAATATTCTGTTACAAGATCCGAAAACACAAATGTGATAAATTTATTTTACAATTGGATTATGAAATCTTTGTATAGTTACCATTAAGACTGCTTTGATATGATTCCTTGTGAGTTTGCCACATCCAAGAACAGTTTCTTCTTTCTCTAACCTCAAAAGTAAGTCTACAAAATCTTCAACTCCTTTTCTGTTTCCCTGTTTATGTAAATCAAACATTTGTTCATAGAAATCATCAAGAGATCTCACACTTCTCTCTCTCTGTCCTTGTAAACCCGAGAGCCAGTCGATGATCCAGCCACCAGTCGGAAAATAATCAGAAGCAGAGAAGCTCCCCAAAAACAAAAATGCATCATTGATTAACTTTTCGAATTTGTCACTGTTAAGTACAGTTCCATGGAAACTCACACCAAATGCTGCTCTACATATCACACTCACAGTCAAAGCATAAAGCTTCTTGCTCAAGTTAACAGGAGATTTCAGAGAAGCTGACTCTGAGAATGAATCCATCAGTTTCATGACTTCTTCGTCTTTAATGGGTTGAATCAAGTGAACTCTTTTAGGACTAAAGAGTTCTTGTACACAAATTCTCCTCAATTCTTTCCAATAATCATTAGAAGGAGAGAAAACGAGGTCCAAATAGTTGTAAGAGAGTGCTCTTGGTCCTAAATAATCATGAGTTTTGTTTAATTATGTGAACACAATAATTAAAGGAAGTATTTTCTGCTAAAAAACTTCGAAGTTGTCATATTTTTCAATTTAATCCTCCAAATAAAATAAATCATAATAAATAACCATCAACTCTAAAATCAATACAATATTGCATTCATACAAAATTTTAAAAGATTTTTTTGATAACATACATAGTTTTCAAAAATTTTAAGAATAAATTTGGATTTTTTATTGTTAAGGCTTCGATTAGATATATAGTTTATCATACTTTTAAAAACTTAATAATATTTAAAAATAATTATAGTACATTGCTTTCAAAGTTTATGCATTAACTTGTATTTACTTTATTTAGAGGATGAAATTGTAAAATATAATCACTTCGAGAATTTCCTTTTGTAGAAAATCCATAAAGAAATCATTTTACTAATTGTTAAGTGAGAGTTGCAGTACCTGCTAAGCTTGGTCGGCTACAACAATGGAGGTCATGGATTTTCAGAGCTTGCTTTGCTGTTTCAGAGGAGGAAACAATTACTGTTGGGATTCTTCCAAACTTTAAGAGCATCACAGGACCATACGTTTTGGAGAGTTTCCATAGAGATTGATGTGGTAATTCTCCAAGCTGATGCAAGTTTCCGATGATCGGAAAACCAGGTGGAGACGGTGGCAACTGTTGATTTAGCCGCTGCTTCTTGTGTTTCAATATAGCCAGAAGAATAGAAGATAGAAAGAGAAGTGTTAGAAACCAAATTGTATCCATTTTTTGATTTGAAGTGAATGAAGCTTTGTACAATTGTATATATAAAGAGCACACTTCTGTCTTCAATTATTTTCTCTTTATTATTAACTTTTAAAAAGAAATAATAATTTAACTCGTACGGATTAATAATTTTTTCAAAGATAAATGCATATATTCCACCATAGCTCAACTGCATAGAACTATATAGTTTTGTATGGTATAGTTTGGAGTTTATAGAGAGATTTATTAGAGCATGTTTGGAGTTTATAGAGAGATTTATTAGAGCATCTCTATTAGTTAAGATATCTAAATTGAAATGAGTATTTAGCCATTTTAATAATGTTATTTAATTAAAAAGCTTTATATAATTAAATTTTAAATAAAAATTAGACCAATTAGAAACTAACAACTATACATGTGAGTTTCTTATAATTTGTTAAATGGTATTTAAAATCCTTAAATAAGAATCCCATCTTTCTCTTTTGTAATTTTCTAATTTTTATTAGTTTAAATGGTTAATATCTTTTTCTAATAGACTCTTTTGGAGGTGGTTTTAGGACAGGCATGATCAAATATGGGTTGGGGTTGTGCCTGTTTATATCATTCTTTAGTTCATTTTACTTAGTAATTAAAAATAGAGATGAATAGTATTCTAACAAGTTCATGAATCACGTGAATCATAAAAATTATCATGTAACACTATCAGTTTGTTTTTGTGCTACGAAAATATCTGTTTGATAATAATTGAAAGTTACGTCATGAAAATGTTTTCAGGTGAGCTACTTTTCTCTAAAAATATAAATTATTGTGATAAAATATATATTTTTTTTGGATCCTGAGAAAAAAGTTAAACACTGTAGTATCACGTTTTTTTATTGGTCAGGTCTTGAATAAACTTTCACATAAAAAACAGTAATAGTTCTTATGTAAATCTCATCCAGTGTAAGTTAACAAATTGAGTTTAATATCCTTTGAATTTTAAACGTTTCAAACATAAAAACAAACAAATAAATGATATTCTTATAGCCTACCGGGTAAACAACTATATAACTAATAATGGAATTATTTGAACACAGTAGCAAATTTGCGACTGTTTTCAAGTAAATTTTGCAATGTTTGTTGTGATAGTTGGAAAATCGTTGTGAATTCGTCTCTATATTTAGAGACGACATGTGTAATTGCAAAATGCTTGTTTTTTTTGTAATATACGGTAACAATATTATATTTTCAAAAATTATATAAAATTATGTTATGTCATCATAGTTTTAAACAAAAATTCATAGGGTGAATATCTGAAATAATTTTTAACATGTAATAATTTCCATTATTTGCTTTATTGACAAAAACGATGTTATGAAAATTTCATTAGTTAAATAGTGCATGTAAGTAAGAGTAACTTCGGTGACTAAAATAAATCTACCCCATATACAAATATACAAGTTTTTGAAAAACTATACCAAATATATAAGTTTTTGAAAAATTAAGAATTTGATATAAGTTTTTAAATATATATATATTTTGTGTAACTTTTTCGAATAATATCCAATGTACGTAACCAAAATAATAATTTTCAGTTATTTATATATATATATATATATATATATACCTCTAACATATTTATTACATACCTTAAACAATTATATAGATATGTTGGATATTCACGTTGTTTCTATGTACAGTGGACTACAAAAAATTGACTTATTGTGACAATTTATATTGTAACTATGAATATTAGTAATAACTTGTGACCTTTTAAATCCAATTTTGTTACGAATTTTGTTTGTTACAAATCATTGTGACTCTATTCAATAACGATCTTTGACAAAATTATATATATTCATCATGAGTATATTGTGATGTTTTTGTTACTAATATGCATTTGTGACACTTGTATTGCAACAATTTACAAAATATCATAAATTTGTAACAATATATTCATATTGTGACGAAATATGTGTTATAATGAAGAAATATTAGGTACAATTTTTTTTGTAGTGGTGAAACATATGTTGTTACCGAGTAAAATTTTTATTTATCCCTATACATATATTTATGTACCTCTAATATATTTAATATATACGGTACTCAATTATATACGCTGATATTATGCAGCTATACACAATAACATAATTGTTGTGTTACAATTTAGCACACATTTGATATATTAGATATTCATGTTATTTTTTTTTTGTATCGTGGAACATATGTTGTTACCGTGTAAATAATATTATTATATGTTCAACTTAAATCTATCCGAATTCTCAAATAAATTACTTACCTAACATATTTAATACGTGTGCAATATAATTAAAATTTTATAAATGTAGATAAAAATACCAATTTAACTCATTCCATATCAGTATATTAAATAAAAATAGTTAAATTTGGCAAAAATTATATAAAAAAACTATTTTTTTGGAAACTTGAATCAAATTTTTAATTTTTTTATTAAATTAACCCTATCTTTTTGACAGTGGAGGTAGATTTATTATTAGTAGCGTCAGGTTTATATTTATATCATTATATGTAGTCTTGAAATTTATTATTAGTTAACTTTTTGGTTTTAGAATTGATCGCTATATTATTTGATTTTCCAAATGTGGAAAATTCTCATGTTTAATTAGAGTATGCTCTAAGCTTTCTATCATTTGTCATTACTACAAGAAAACTGCTCAATTGCGACGGAAAATTGCGATGCTATGATGCCACCGCAAAATTGTTTTAATTTTGTGATGCTCTCAATAAACAATTTGGCAATGCAAAAGCGTCGCAAATATGCGATGTAAAACGAATGTCGCAAATGCGTCGCAGATTGTGCGATGACTTTGCGATGCTATTGCAACCCGTGTAATAACGTCGCAACTGCATCACATGATTGTGATGTCCTTGTGATACCTTTTTACATTGCAATTTGTGCGACATCATTGTGATGATATTGCGTTGGACTTATACAACATCGCAATTCCATAACGAAATTTTCTTTTTCCATATAAATAGTCTTCCATGTGATTGTATTTTCACAGCAAATAACAAGTAGTAAGATAGAGAAACTGGTGAGGGAACAAAACAATTGCCAAAAAAGAAAATTCTAGAAATAAAAAAATCCTCGGGTACTAGGAAAATAAGGACGTCGCAGACAGTTTTTTCACATTAGTAATTATCACAAAAATGTTACGTACGAATCAATTAACATGAACCTAAGAGAATATTGGAAAACTAAGTAGGAATCAATTCTTATAAGCGAACACAAATTTCAAAGATTTTGAGAATCTTCGAAATCTTCAAAATTTGTGTTCTCTCTCTTTTCC
>JAKUCM010004441.1:0-31304 GCA_023374145.1 Lepidium sativum | reverse complement strand
AATATCTTGTTGTATTAATTTCAAATAATTCATTATTAATAATTTCAATATTAATTGAGTGTTAGATACATTTTATATAGATATATGCAATTAAACATACGCAATTTCTTGAAGACAGCTTTACTCCATGTTTCCCAAACGTAAAAAAATAAAGGAGAGTTACTGCACCACTCATAGGTCATTATCTTTTACACCCCATAAATTTATATATTCGAAAAATAACAATTCAAAAAAACAATTTCAAAACCAGTCAATAATATTTTGACAGTGGCTTCTTTTTTAATTTTAATTTGAACACATTATTTATAGAGGTTCTCGTCAAAAAAGCCCAACTCAAACACAAATTTGTAAAAAACGTCTCTTTACAACGTCCACAACACATACGTCAAGCCAGTTTTTTTTACTGTATTTCCACTAATTTCGCTAATTTCAGAATTTTATGTCTCCGAACCATGTCTATTGTTTTGACGAGTTAAGTTTTTAGAGTTTTATCTTCGTGTCTATATTTCTCGAAAGTTTATGACATCTAAACAAAAATTGGTGTTGTGTTTGTCATTTGGGGACAGCATCGTAAATAGGAGATATATGTGAAACATAATCAGTTTATTTGATAAGCAAGAAGTGTATAAATAGGGAAGGATGGACAAAGAGACATAACATAGTGAAATAAAGATGAATTGTTCCCAACAGTCACAATCGTAATTTATATCCATTTTTGTGATTATGTCCATGCTCATGTTACGTAAGGACATAAAGGAGGATGACATAAAATACAGAACATGAACGTCAACCATAAACATATGATAGGAAAATGAAATAATGTGGACGTAAAATATGGACATATGGTTATATTTGACAGGAATAGAGAATGGACGTGTACGTAAATCATAGACATTGGGTGGCACGTAATCTTAACGTATAAAATAGAGATGAACTCATCTTAGCAACCACAGAGATTAAACAATCTTTTTTGTGATTTTTTCAACATCAACATATTCAAATGTATATTTAATTGGAACAAAGAAAATATGTGGACATAAAATATAGATATAGAGTTTTTTATAAGAACACATAAATTACGTGTCCATAACATATGGACATAGGATGGCACAACATCATGATCTTCTTTATTTATTTCGTCAATACGTATGTGTTCAATGTTTGAATATTCCTATAGATTATTTATGTTCATGATCATGTATGTGTCTATGCTTATGTTCATGACTATATCCAAGTCTATGTCCATATTTTACACCCAATATCTATTAATTATCGTTTCACTTTGAATCGTGAGAGCAATCCGATATGAACTTGTCGGTAGTGTCTTAGATCTGGAGAAGACAAGTTTTTTAAGCTCTGATTCGACATTGATAAAGAAACACACAAAAATTTAAAAATCAATAGAAAGCATTCTCCACGAAATAGATCTAGAGTGAGTTTCTTCAACATAATCTCTTTGTTTATTATAGTTTATACGGAAAAAAAGAAGAAGAATTAACTAAGAGATAAATTTATTTTTGTAGAATTGATCCGTAGTAAAATTATAGAAGGAAGAGACTCAAGAGAGAGAGAATGGGGGAAGAGAAAGACAAATAGTTTGATAAAATAGTCAAAAAAATCTATTACTTCTAATATATGCTTCTCTGTAATTCATTTTGGCCATTTCTCGATGACGTGCTGAATAAAATAGTGGGCCATACACGACAAGTGTCTTTGTGTGATCTTTTTATCTTCGTTAAAAGAAGCCAGCTCAGGGGTACGATAACACGAGTTTTAAATATATATTTTACTGTAAGTACATAACAAACGAAACAGTATTTAGGGATCGAATCCACGAAGACCAATTATCACACTAACGATTGAATTATTTAACTAGAGCTAAGTCGATGAATATTTTGATTGGAATCGATTGTAACTAAGAAATTTAATGTAAACAATATCTAAAAAATATCAAGCTTAGGGAATTCATAAGGATATCAATGTTAGGAAGAGGAATCTATTCAGGCAAGTTCAGTACTGTTCTCGACTCATAAATAACAATTGACTAACCTACTCTCGCAGCGATAATCACTATGCTTAGATCCTAGAGATCCTAACTCTCGTTGGTTCTAGAATTATAACCATGCAGTATTAACAGTTCTTAAGTGTCCACAGCCCAACCTAGCATTAACTCTCGTTGGTAGTGAAGGAGTTGCTTACCTAGAAAGGTTCTGATTCTTATTAAACTTCTGGGATAATAAGTAACCTAAGATTATAGATTAGTTAGCTACTCTAATCTAAGCATTAACCATGTTTCTAGAATGAGATTCCATATTTAAAACCTATTTGTTCCTCAACCTTATGTCCCTTAAGATCTTTAGAATACCCTAAACTTGACTATGAACTACTCAGACATGGAAATAAAGAACAAGCAAGCAATTGTAAAGAAAGTCATTGAAAACTCAAAATATATAGAATAGAGGGTTATGAATTCTTCTCCAATGGTGTAGAGATCCGAAATCTTCTCCTCTAGGTTACAACAAAAGTCTGTAACTTTTTTAATCTGAAAAACTCGCCCTAAAAACGTGTTTTTGACCTAATATATAGAGTAAACCGAACTTGTACAAAAATAAGGAAATCTTGTTTTCGCTTCGCAAGGTCATTGATCGATCAATCCTTCAACTGCTTGATTGATGAATGTTTCTTCATTTGATCGTGAAGCTTCCAAATCGTGCAAAGGGTTGTGCGTTACTTCTTCTTAAATAGCTCGATCGATCTCTGAGTGCTCGGTCGTGCAGTGGATCGTGCGCACAATATAAATGGATGGAGGTCGATCGTGTTAGGCATGAGAAGTCGATCAATGGATCGAACGTAGTTTTCTCTCTTAAAGTTGTGATCGATAGATCTTGGTGTTGATCGATCGATCCTTTATCTCGTAGTGGAAAAATTAAAAGTTAAGCTCCAATCTTGCTCAACATATGGAATTCAAAGTATCCTTGCGTTTTGTACCAGAAAGGACTCTAAAAACACAACAAAGACTAAAGAAAACATATGAATTAGTAAGCTATAAGTCGGTATAAACGAGGTATAGCAATTCCCCTTGACTTGGCTTTTTGATTGTCCTCAAGCAAATACATCGGAATCTAAAAGAAAAATACAAACTCAAAAACTCATTCTTCATAGGAATTTAACACCTCAGAACCTAAGCAAAGAACACTCGATTCATTCAACTTATACTTCCCCCAGACTTAACAACTAGTCCATCCTAACTCCAAAATATAATCCAAAATTTCTAGATCACGATACCAACCTCTTATGAGTCTAAGTGCGGTCTTATCCAGAGAATATCGATCAAAAGACACATGAACTCATTCTCAATACTAAGTACCATCCATACTGTGGTTCCTTTCCTCTTATTCCTTTCTTTTCAAACCGATTTCTCCTTACTTTTCTAGGGTATCATTGTATTTTTTTTATCGGTAGTTTTTATTCTTGCAATTTCAAAGGTGTATAATACGAGTAGTTTCATTGGAGTTTTTCTCAGTAAGAAAGTTTGTAAGGTAAAAAGGATTACGTCATTGGATGTATCCTCGGAATCGTCCAGTTTCCCTTAAAAACAAGCAGCGTCATTGAGAAATTTTTACCCTAGGCTTACTTCGATTGTTGAAACTTAAAGTGCATGACACTTTGAGAAAAAGAAACCAAACTTTGGGAAAGGTTCTCAAAACTGAGACTGCTAATCTGATTCTAATGTATACCAACTCTCTAGACAAGAAAATTAAATCAGGTTAAGGTTGAAGTTGATACCAGATTTTCGAAACAATCGAGAGGAAGTGGTGAAAAGATGAACATCTGATGAATCTCTGGGTTTTCTAATAGTCAACAATGCTCATCAGAAATCAGAAAAATGGTAGCTTAAACCCTTATGAGATTTACCATTCCTCAGAAATCATAGTTCCTAAACTGACAAAAACTTATCTACAACAATGTTCGACTCAAAAACAAAACAAAAGAAAGAAACTTCATTATCAAACAAAAAGTTCTCCCTCAGACTTACTTCACACTGTCCCGGTGTGAATATTAGTGAAAGGAAGAATGAAAGTAATCAAAAGAAGTAATTGAAAATTGCTTTGGGATTTAGAAAACGCACCTGGATGTATGGATCGATCGAGCAACCTTAGATCGATCGATCCATGGAGATCAAGGGATAGAACGAGCTAAAATTGGTCAATAGATCTTGTGCAAACAGATTGTAGGTGATGATCGATCGGGCAGCATGTCACGGTCGATCGAAGGATCATGCGTAAACACAACAGGGTTGCAGATCGATCGAGCAGAAAGTTTTGGTCGATCGGCGGATCGTGCGGTTTTTCGCATCCTCTGTTGCACGATCGATCTTTGTGTGGATCGATCGGGCAGTGCTCTCGTATCGCGTTTCCTGAAAACAAAAGACAACTTTGACTTAAAACCAACAAAAATTAAAGCAAAAACTAACCTATTGGTGGGTTGCCTCCCACTCAGCACTTGTTTAAATTCAATAGCTTGACTAAGAGAGATGCTATAGGGGAGTTATATCAGTCAAAGAGATGAAATCTTCATTGACTTTGTCGGTAGCACCAAAATATGGTTTAAGGCGTTGTCCATGAACTACAAATTCTTCTTCCTTTTCGTTGAGCAGAACCACATCTCCATACGGTCTTACTTCCTTGATGGTGAAAGGACCGGACCACCTTAGCTTAAGCTTACCAGGAAAGAGTTTTAAACGAGAGTTAAACAAACAAACTTTATCATTGGGAGCAAAAATTCTGTTAAGGATACGTTTATCATGTGCAGCCTTTGTTCGTTCTTTGTAAATTCTCGAGTTGTCATAAGACAGGTGTATGATCTCTTCAAGTTCATGTATATGCAGTTACCGTCTTTCCTAGGCAAATTTGATGTCATAGTTGAGATGCTTGATAGCCCAATTAGCCTTGTATTCGAGCTCGACTGGAAGGTGACAAGATTTACCATACAACAGATGGAACGGAGTTGTTCCTAATTGTGTCTTGAAAGCGGTTCCGTATGCCCAAAGAGCATCATCCAACTTAGTCGACCAATCTTTCTTTGTTGCACAAACGGTTTTCTGCAGAATGCTCTTGATCTCTCGATTAGAAACTTCAACCTGACCACTTGTTTGAGGGTGATATGGTGTAGCAACTTTGTGGTGAACTTCATACTTCTTCAGCAGATTGTTAAACGTTTGGTTAATGAAATGAGAACCACCATCACTAATCACAATCCTCGGAACACCAAACCTAGGAAATATGATATGCTTGAACATCTTCATAACCACTTTGGCGTCATTGGTTGGACTAGCTATTGCTTCAACCCACTTAGATACATAATCTACAACAACAAGTATGTATTGGTTCCCAAAAGAGATAGGGAAAGGTCCCATGAAATTGATTCCCCAAACATCAAACACCTCAACCTTGGGAATGAAGTTCTGTGGCATCTCATTTATTCTACTTATGTTACCTTGTCGCTGACAAGAGTCACATGATGAAACAAAGAAGTATGTGTCACAAAACATCGTAGGCCACCAAAAACCTGATTGAAGAACTTTTGCGACAGTCCTGAAGGTAGCAAAGTGACTTGCATATGAAGAACCATGACAATGAAACAATATACCGGGAATCTCGTTTTCAGAAACACATCTTCTGAAAATGCCATCAGAGCATTGTTTGTATAAGTATGGTGCATCCCATTAGTATCGTCTGACATCCCTTAGAAACTTCTTCTTCCTGTAACCATGAAACTCAGGAGGGTTAGCATATGCAGCGAGATAGTTGGCAAAATCGGCAAACCGTGGAGTGCCTGGAACACGAGGAGGATCAGTAGGCAACTGACGAGCTTTAGGGGCAGATTGTATACGATAAACTTGCTCTTCCAGTAAGTTGTCATCAAGGGGGACGAAATCGTCAATTCGTAGTCTAGAAAGGTGGTCTGCAACTCCATTATCTACGCCTTTTTTGTCTTTGGTCTTAAGATCAAGCTATTGCAGCAACAACACCCAACGAAGCAGCCTAGGCTTAGCATCTTTCTAGGAAAGGATATACTTAAGAGCAGCATGATCAGTGTGTACAATAAACTTAGAACCGACAAAATAAGATCTGAACTTTTCAAAGGCAAAAACGATAGCCAAAAATTCTTTTTCTGTAGTTGCATACTTCCGTTGAGCATCATCAAGTGTTCGGCTAGCATAGTAGATTACATGCAACTTTTTATCTTTTCTCTGGCCCAAAACAGCTCCAACTGCATAATTACTCGCATCACACATAATCTCAAAAGGTAATTCCCAATCTGGTGGCTGAACTATTGGTGCACTAACTAAAGCTCCTTTCAAGGTCAAAAAAGCTTCCTCACATTCTTTGGTAAACTTAAACTTAACATCCTTGCATAGCAATTGAGTGAGTGGTCTGGCTATCTTCAAGAAATCCTTAATAAATCTCCTGTAGATACCAGCATTACCGAGAAAACTTCTGATATCTTTGATCGTTATTGGCGATTTTAACCTTGTCATTACTTTGATCTTCGCCTTGTCAACTTCGATTCCTTTTCTTGATATCTTGTGACCGAGTAAAATCCCCTATGTAACCATGAAATGACACTTCTCCCAATTGAGCACTAGATGCTTGTCTTGACAACGTTGGAGAATCCTGCAAAGATTGGAAAGACAACCAGAGAAAAGTCATCCATAAAAACTTCCATTATATCCTCAATCATATCAGTGAAAATCGACATCATGCATCTTTGAAAAGTAGCTGGATGAATGAGACATCATGCAAATGTACCATAGGGACATGTAAAAGTCGTTTTTTCTGATCGTCGGGATATATGAGAATCTGAAAGAAACCTGAATAACTGTCTAAAAAGCAATAGTAAGAATGATTAGCAAATCTCTCAAGAATTTGATCCATGAAGGGCATTGGAAAGTGATCTTTCTTAGTAGAGAAATTTAGAGTTATGAAATCAGTACACATCATATGACACGTGACAGTTCTAGTAGGTATCAATTCATTATTCTCATTCTTGACTACTGTAATGCCTCCTTTCTTAGGTACAACATGGACAAGACTAACCCAATTACTATCGGATATAGGGTATATGATCCCTACTTCTAATAGTTTCATTATCTCTTTCTTGACAACTTCTTTTAGATTCAAATTCAACCTCCTTTGGTTCTCTATAGAACTCTTAGACTCATCAATGAGATGTATCCTATGCATGCATAACTCAAGTGAAATACCAGGGATATCATCCAATGAATAACCTATAGCTCTACGGTACTTTCGAAGTTCTCTAATAAGCGTTTCCGTTTCAGAACCATTCAATTTAGTATTAACGATTACATGATAAGTAGAATTAGGACCGAGAAACACATACCTTAGCCCTGCTGGGAGAGTCTTAAGCGCGACTTTGGGAGCTTTTAACTCACTCCAAGGATCGGTCAAGGCTGAAGGTATTGACGGTTTTGGAGGATCTAAAACTGCATAGGCTATCATCTCCTCAATCTGCTTACACGAGTCCATCATTCTAACATAACTTGTTGCTTCATCGTTTGCAAACTCAAATTCAGACTCTATCCTGGTTAGTGCCAGCTCAAGAGGGACCTCAACAACTATTTCTTCATTCAATTCTTCTTCAATTTCTTCAGAAGTATCAACAGAAAAAGTCATGCCATTCAACATTGGTTTCTTCAGCATCTTGTCCATCTCAAATCTCATCTTCATATCCCATAGTTGTAGATCGATTCTTCCATTCTTGACATCAATCATAGCACCTACTGTTTTGAGAAAAGGTCGACCTAAGATGAGAGGATCCATAGGTTCTTCATCTAGTTTCAGCATTACAAAATCTGTTGGTACTAATGGATTCCCAACTTCGGCATCAAGATCCTCGAGAATACCCACTGGAAATTTCACTGAACGGTCTGCAAAGATAAGAGAGATATTTGTTTGCTTAAAGTCCGAGAATCCTAACCTTAAGGCTACAAAATATGGCATTAGGTTTGCATTAGAGCCTAGATCACACAATGAATGTGCAAAGGTCACATAACCTATCCGAACTGAAAGTACAAATCGCCTAGGATCTTCTTCTTTCTTAGGGAGCCGATTTTGAAGTCTAGAACTGCAATCTTGTGTAATCATCATGACTCTTTATTCTCCTATGAACTTGTTTGTCACTATGCCTTTGACATAGTTCTTAAGTGAATGTATCATCAACAAGGCATCAACATAAGGTAACCGAATAGAGAAATCTGATAGTAACTCCTTACACTTGGCGTTCATTAAATCCTTTTTATACTTCTTTGGTGGGATGGGATATGGTGGTACTGTTATGTATGATCTCTCCGGTGCTGCTGATTGCTTATGAGGTATGGATGCTGGCAATGGTTCTCTTTCGGGTGCTGGAAACTGCTCTGGTATTGGCGTAGGTGTGGCTATTTACTCTTAAATCTCTTTAGCTCTATCATCCTCAACATCGACTACTACTCTCTCTTGTCTTGGTTTTTGGAAGTTAGCTTCAAGCTCCTTACCACTTCTCAACATAACAACATCACAATCTTGATGATCATCATTTGAACCCAGAGGAAATGTCGTGTTTTCCACCCTCGACATAACATAATCAATCCTGGAACTCAACTCCGAGTACATCACTCCCATCTGATTATTGATTTCAAATGTAGTCCTAGACTGTCCCTGAAGGACCTGCTCTAATAAAGCTTTAATCTTGTAAGTAGATAAAGGAGTAGGACTTGCTGTAGTCTTTTGCTCGGTGTAAAGTACTTCAGATTGATGGTCCTGAAGATTAGGTTTCTTCTCTGATGAACAAAGCTTAACAAACTTCCTCTTAAACTCACTTGAAGCTATGAACTGATCTAACTTCTCACTTATCCCTACGATTTTATCCATCCCAGATGAAGATTCTTTGTGATCTCGTAAATCTCCTGTACTCACAGCCAAATTCTCAATCAGTCAGAAAGCACTCTCACTCGTGTTTGTAGTGAAATCTCCCATGCTCGAAGCATTAAGTAGCTTCTTGAAACTCCAACTCAATCCGCTATAGAAGAAGTTCAGAACTTGTTCATCGCTGAAACCATGGTGTGGACAATCCCTTCTATATCCTTTCAACCTATCCCATGCTTCTCGAAAAGACTTATCATCTCTTTGATGAAACTTTGAAATCTGGTCCTTCAACTTAGTAGTCTTTTCTTTGGTAAAGAAGTGATCCAGAAACTTGTTTCTAACTTGTTCCCATGAAGTTAACGATCCTGTTGGTAAAGACTGAAGCCATTTGGTCCCTTTTCCTTCCAAAGAAAACTTGAAAAGTTTGCACTTAGCATAGTCCTCAGGAATTCCTTTAGGTATTGTTGTACTACAGATTTCCTCAAAGTTTTCAAGATGATCTATAGGGTTTTCAGCAGGGAAACCGTGAAAGGTAAACTGTGTAACCAATGCTATCAAAGGTGGACTACTCTCATGATCAATGCAACCCTCATGTATACTAACAGAAATCGCATATTGATATTGATAGTAGTTGTGAGGAGTTTCTATTTCACCGATAGCTCTTCTTGGCATTTGTTCTGTCCTTGCATCTCTTTCCCGTTTCAGCTCTTAAATCTCTCGCTTTAACTGCTCTAATATAGCTTCCTCGCTCGTGGAATCAACTATGTTTTCCTCTCTATCAGCCATTATAAGATCAAACCTGAAAATCAAAACAAAGGAATAAAAACAAAAGGTAAACAAAGGTGTCTTAGTCTTTAACTTAATAAATAATCGAAAGGTAATGTTATTGGTCCCCGACAACGGCGCCATAAACTTGATAACACGAGTTTTAACCGTATATCTTACTGCAAGTGCACAACAAAGTATTTAGTGATTGAATTCACGAAGATCAATTGTCACGCTAACGATTGAATTATTTAACTAGAGCTCAGTCAATGGATATTTTGATTGGAATCGATTGTAACTAAGAAATTTAATGTAAACAATATCTAAAAAACATCAAGCTTACGGAATGTTAGGTTTTTAAGCAATTTCGACAATTATCAATTGACTAATCTAGCAAAACCCTAAGCCCTAGGTCTTGTATTAACTTAATTGAATATGATAAATAAAGGACTCGATTATACCTGAAGTTTTGTTAGTACAGCGGAGATAAGATCATGTATAAGATCAGCAAGTTCTCCAAGTGTAGCACCTCTATTGATAGTCCACACGCACGCAAGTATGAGAGAAGTCTGCTAGAACTTTGTGTGCAATTCTCTTAGGGTTTCGACTTGTGCAATGAGCGACTAGGGTTTCTCCTCACCTCAAACTCGTGCCCTATATCAATATATATATGGAGTTTAAGTTAACCTAATTAATTCATAGTTGAAATAGGATTAATTTAGGTCTAGCCCAAAACACCTAATTAATTCCTAGTTGAATTATGATTAATTTAGACCTGGCCCAAAACACATATTCTGATCCGAAACCATGTATTATTATGCTCAAGTCATGAATCATTCCTGTAATGATCATTCCCTATTGAATTTTCTCCATTTGCTTAGTGTGTGACCCAATAGGATCATATAGTACTAGAAGTGAGTATCTCAATTCACAGATTATAAGTGGACTCTAGCAAGCCATTACAACCCCTACTACCATATGACTTTGTCTAATCTCGATGTTAGAACCGACCACACAAGTAAGTACAAATGATTGCAGGATATTCCCAACAATCTCCCACTTGTACTGGAATCATATATTCCCAAAATCCCTTTGTCTCCATATCTTTATCTGCTCTAAGGCAAGAGTTCGTGTCATCCTTATTTTAATGAGCCAGATCAATATTCATCGAACTTGAATTTGTACTGATAGATCAAACAAGCGTCTATCACCTTGTTTGAGCACGGCCATGCATTTTGCAGTATCAAATATTTCAAAGGGCCCAGAGATATATTTCTCCCGTATATAGGAAGGACAAATTCCATCTTGTTCCATCCTCTGTTCCTTTCTCACATTTTATGATATGCCCGACAAATTACTTTATAACGACCAGTTACGGTTGGCGTTTGAAATTTTCAAAACATACCAATTCATGTGCAAGAAAACAGCATGAACCCAGGTCTAAGGACTATGCTCTATAGTCGTATAATAATCTCTTATGACACTCATTATACGATCTCGCTGAGTTCTCATAGCAGGTCATTTCCGATGCTATGTTCATTTAACACACATCTATGTGATTAACTTGATACTTATTATCAATGACTCCATGAAACTTAGTCATTAGTCACCTCACATACTAGTCTATCTCGTTATTAGTATCCCACTTTAATAACCATTGACTAGGGAATGAAATAATTCATGCATTTTTACGCCTATAGGGTTTCATGATCAAGTACTCAACTTGATGACCTATAATAATGTCATGATTATTTCAGGATCAATATTTAATACAATTATTAAATAGATTAAATAGAAATGAAATAATTTCATTAAACATAACCAAAGTATGTTTACATCATAGCATAAAACTATTATAACTCTCACTGGAACAAATACTATATCTTAAGATACCTAAGGCCTATTGTAACATCCGCGTTCCGCAGACCCTTCGGGTGATTCCGGATCGGTCGAGGGATAAAGGAAGTTGTGTGGGAAAATAAGGGAAAAATGGGGGTTTTTGGTCGGACTAGGCCAAGTGCCATTCGGACAAGGCCGCATGAAATTCGGACAAGGCCATAAGCAATTCGGACAAGGCCGCATGAAATTCGGACAAGGCCACGTGAAATTCAGACCAGGCCGCGTGAAGTTCGGACCAGGTCGCGTGAAATTTGGACAAGGTAGTGGGAAATTCGGACAAGTCCATGAAATTCGGACAAGGGAGTGACAGTGTCCGAACGGGTAGTGAGTTCGGACATGGAGTGAGGTGTTCGAACAGGAAGTGAAGTGTTCGGAGAGGATGTGAAGTGTTCGGACAGGGAAGTTGAGTGTCCGAACTAAGAGAGTAATAGTGGAAAGTTGTTGGGCCGTTCATGGGTTGGTACGGGACATAAGTGTCCAGCGGGTTGAACTTGATCCAATCCAGGTGGGCTCGAATTTGGCCCATCCTGGGCGGATTAGGGTTAGGATTTTTCACCCAAAACCCTATAAATAGAGCTAAAAACTGCTGCAGCCCAAAAATATTACGAAAATCTCTAAGGAAGATCGGAATCATTGCGAAAGAACTCTAAGACCGATTTTTGTCAAATCGAGCAGGATCGAGAGCGATCAAAACCGGATCCGAGCAACCTGATTGGCAATCGCATTTAGAGGTGTCAAAAAAGGATAAGGCAAAAGTGTGTTTTCGGGACCGTTGTGGTGATTCTAGGTTCGTTTTGGGCAAATTCGTTTGCTTACTCAATCTGCGTGATTGTAGGGGATTTACCCAAGGACTGTGAAAGTGGCTAAGTAGGAGCGAGACCGAGGCGAGAAGGAGGAAGGATGGAATAAGACTGGGATAACTAGGTCTAGACACATTTAAATTCGAAAATTCTTGCAAACTTGTTGTACTAGAACCTCTTGAGTTGGTTTATGCATACGTTGTGGGCTTATAAAACTGTCAAAAACCCGAAAATGACTAAGTAAAGAAAGAACCTAAAACTGATTAAGTGTTTGGTCCGCCCAAGACCAAACTGAATCGAATCCGGACGTAGGCATCTCGAGTTAGGGTGTCACAAGTTGGTATCAGAGCGGTTTGGTTCTAGGATAGTCGGGTTATGCATAAACGGGTTAGATGAATGGAAATCCATCCGCCTCGCGCCAAGGTCTCGCGGTAAGGTTTATATGTATTTATATGGGTGTGAATTGAACTAAGTTAGTATGAGGTACTAACTTAGTGAATCGGGTCATTGTAGATGGCTAAAAGCAATCGGACCAGAAGGAATATGGGAAACGAGGCGGCTTCCCGAGCTGTGACGGGAGGGACCGAGGATGAGGATGTCCAAAGTGTGGACAACCAAAGTGTGGAAAGAAGTGAACATCCCAACGCGAGTGCTGGTACCCGCGAATCCGATTGGGATGAGCGAAGTGTTTGCTCTATTGACCCAAGTCTTGGAAAGACTTCTTGCTGTAGTGCCCGTTGCAGCACTACCACCGCCAGTGATTCCGGTTCTGGTGGAAAACGTGGTCGAGGAGACACACTCTGCGGTTACTCCATTATACCTGAAAATGATGGATCACATGCAGAAGTTAGGCACCAAGTTCTTTTTAGGAGGTGCCAAGCCTATTGAGGCAGACGTGTGGCGGAGTAGGCTGGAAAGAAATTTCAACTCTATCTGATGCCCGGAAGGGTTTAAGAGGGATATCGCGGTCCACTACTTGGAAGGGGACGCGCACAATTGGTGGCAAGGCATTTCGGGAAGAATGGATAACCCAAACTACAGTTGGGAAACATTCGGTAAGGAGTTTAGGGCAAAAATACTTCCCACCGGAAGTGTTTGATCGGCTTGAAGGAGCCTTTCTGAATCTTTGCCAAGGATCCATGTCTGTGAGGGAATATGAGACCAAGTTCAACAATCTGAGGCGATATGCGGGTCGCGAGTTGGACGATGATAAGGTCCAGGTTCATCGCTTCATGGGCGGACTGCAAATTGAGCTTCGGAACGTTTGCCAGGTCTGGAACTACAATTTTGTTGCCGAGTTGGTAGAGAAGGCAACACAGTTGGAAAGTGGGCTGGAAGAAGCCAAGGTGGCTGGGGAAAGGAAACAGGTACAGATTGTACCGTAAGTGCAGTCGAGAAGTGTTTCGGGACCCAAGTTCAAGAAGATGGAAGGAAATGGGTCCGGGAAGCCAATTGTTGCCGGAAGTACGTGCAAGGTCTACAGGAAAGAGCATTCTGGTACATGCATATTTGCTTCGGGTGCATGCTTCTGATGTGGTAGCACAGAGCATAGGATTCAGGACTGCCCGAAAGATGACCCAAGGGGAAAGGAAGTCCGAACTAGTGATGCAAGGGTGTGCTACAACTGCGATGAAGTTGGGCACATCAGACCGCATTGTCTGAAGTTGGAGCAGTCTTCAGGGAAACGGGCAAGTGAAGCACTGCCACCTATGCCAAAGAGGCAAGCATTGGTGCCGAGGGCTTATTCGATGGTTGCGGATCCAGCAGATCAGAACACTGCACGCCCAATAACTGGTGAGTCTTCTCACTCTTTACCTTAGCATTTTCTTGGTGAACTTGCTTGCTTGTTGCGTATGATAGGGTCCTTAGCATTATAGACAATGTGTAGGAACTGTGAAAAAGGGTGGTGTGGCAACGCATGTACTGTTTGATTCGGGGGAACGACACTGTTTTGTGCACCCAAGAATGATAGGTACTGAAGGATTCCATAAGGAACCCGAGGAAGGTAAAGGACTAGTCCGAGCCGTTGGTGGACTAGTCCGGAACGTCCCAGTGTACATAGAGGGAGTGAGCATGCCAGTTGATCTGGTGATCTGCCAAGTGAAGTCTTATGACATGATCTTGGGAATGGATAGGCTCAGAAGGAACAAGGCACACTTAGACTGCCATCACAGTCGTGTGAAGTTCGAAAATGGTGGGAATCAGCTGGTGTTTCAAGGAATCCATCCCACCTCGGGGAACTTGATCATTTCGGTTATCCAAGCAGAACGGATGGTCGAACAAGGATATGAAGCGTACCTAGCTACGATCACAACTGTCGAGACAGAAACGGACACAGAAATTAAGGACATTCCGGTGGTGAATGAGTTCGAGGATGTGTTCGCGGCAGTTAAGGGTTTAACACCATTTCGATCTGATCCTTTCACGATCGAGTTAGAACCCGGGACGACCCCAATCTGTATGGCACCTTATCGGATGGCGCTGACAGAGATGGCCGAGTTAAAGAGGCAGCTTAGTGAATTGACGGATAAGGTATTCATTCGCCCAAGTAGTGCACCTTGGGGCGCACTAGTGCTCTTTGTCAAGAAGAAAGATGGCACTTTCAAGCTGTGCATAGATTATCGTGGGCTGAACCGAGTAACGGTAAAGAACTGGTACCCTCTTCCACGGATAGAAAAGTTGTTGGACCAACTCAGAGGTGCTACCTGGTTCTCAAATATCGATTTGGCTTCGGGTTACCATCAGATCCCAATCGCGGAGCCTGACGTTCGGAAAACAGCCTTCCGAACAAGGTACAAATACTTTGAGTTCGTGGTCATGCCCTTCGGGAATTCTTGAAATTGATGAACGATGTGTTCCGAGAATTCTTGGATGAATTCGTGATCATCTTCATAGATGACACTCTGGTGTACTCTAAGTCGCCGGAAGAGCATCAAGGTCACTTAAGGATGGTTTTGGGGAAGCTAAGGGAACACAAGTTGTTCGGAAAGCTGAGTAAGTGCAATTTTTGGCAAAGGAAAATTGGATTCTTGAGTCATGTGGTCTCGGATAAGGGAGTGTCCGTGGACCCGAAAAAGATCAAGGCAATTTCAGAATGGCCTAGACCCTTGAACGCATCCGAGGTAAGGAGTTTCCTTGGATTTGCTGGGTATTACCGACATTTTGTTAAAGGGTTTGCGAGCATGGCGGAGCCTATGACCCAGCTCACTGGGAAGGATGTCCCTTTCAATTGGACTAAGGAGTGTGAAGGGAGTTTCTCAAAACTTAAGGACATGCTAACGAGTACTCTAGTTCTGGCCTTGCCAGAACCGAGTGAGCCTTATGTGGTGTATACGGACGCATCACGAATGGGTTTGGGTTGCGTACTGATGCAGCATGGGAAGGTGATTGCTTATGCATCACGATAGTTAAGGAAGCATGAAGTGAATTACCCCACTCATGACTTGGAATTGGCTGCAGTGGTTTTCGCCTTGAAGATATGGTGATCCTACCTTTATGGTGGGAAGGTCCAAGTGTTCACAAATCATAAGAGTTTGAAGTACATCTTCACTCAACCGGACCTGAACCTAAGGCAAAGACGATGGATTGAACTGATCGCGGACTATGACCTGGACATAGAATATCATCCGGGCAAGGCAAACTTGGTCGCGGATGCACTAAGTAGGAAAATGGTGGACGTGGACTCAGAAAAAGATATGCAAGGGCTGATTAGCATGGTTGGGATGTTGAGTCTAGCATCCTTAACAGTAGAAGAGGAACCTTTGGGTTTAGGTGCAGCGGACCAAGCTGATTTGTTAAGTCGGGTACGAACAAGGTAGCAAAGAATGATAATACCGAGTACCAGACTTCGAATAATGGGACGATTCTGGTTCATGGCCGAGTGTGTGTTCCAAACGACCAAGGATTGCGGGAAGAAATCCTTAAGGAGGCACGTCAGTCTAAGTTGGCTATCCATCCTCGATCGACCAAGATGTACCGAGATCTAAAAATGTACTATCATTGGACAGGAATGAAACAGGACGTGGCTAAGTGGGTTTCAGAATGACCTACTTGCCAATTGGTGAAGGCAGAACATCAAGTTCCCAGTGGGTTACTGCAAAGCCTACCGATCCCGGAATGGAAATGAGACATGATCACAATGGACTTTATAACAGGACTGCCCATTTGTGATAAAAGGGATGCGATATGAGTAATAGTGGATCGACTAACCAAGTCGGCTCACTTCATTGCGGTCAATAGGACGGATCGAGCTGAAAAGTTGGCCGAAATCTATGTAAGGGAAATTGTTCGATTGCATGGTGCACCGGCAAGCATAGTGTCCGATTGGGATGCCAAGTTCTGTTCAGCGTTTTGGAAAGCGATGAGCACTTACCTTTGGCCGAGTTCGCGTATAACAACAGTTATCACGCAAGTATTGGAATGTCTCTGTATGAGGCACTATACGGACGACCGTGTCGAACCCCTTTGTGTTGGACTCAAGTGGGGGAGCGAAGCATATATGGGCGAGATTTCATAAGGACACAGCAGAAAAGTTGAGAATGGTCAAGCTCAACATGAAACAAGCTCGGGATAGACAAAAGAGCTATGCGAATAATAGAAGGAAGGAACCTGAGTTCGCAGTTGGTGACGTGGTCTACCTTAAGACGATCACATATAAGGGTAAGGAGCGTTCGGCCCGATCAGCTAAGTTAACACCAAAGTATATGGGGCCTTATGAGATTTTGGAAAGGATTGGGAAGGTAGCCTATAAGTTAGCACTGTCCGTGGAACTGGATGCGTTTCACAACGTTTTCCATGTTTCGATGCTAAAGAACTGCTTAGGCAATGGGGAACGATTGTGGTTGAACCTCCAAGGAACCTAAGGGAAAATATGATTGTTGAAGGAGTTCCAGTCCGGACCATAGATTAGAAGGTCAAGGCAGACCGAAGGAAGAAAACCAGAATGGTACAAGTCGAATGGGACTGCGATGGGGAAATTGAGGTCACTTGGGAACCAGAACTCAGAATAAAGGAAAATTTTCCTAAGTTATTTGAGAAGCAAAAGGCTGGACCATCCCAAGTCTAGATTCAAGGACGAATCCTTTGAAGTGGGGGCGACTTGTAACACCCACGTTCTGCGGACCCTTCGGGTGATTCCGGATGGGTTCAAGGGACAAAGGAAGTTGTGTGAGAAAATAAAGGAAATATGGGGGTTTTGGTCGGACAAGGCCAAGTGCCATTCGGAAAAGGCCGCATGAAATTCGGACAAGGCCATAAGCAATTCGGACAAGGCCACATGAAATTCGGACCAGGCCGCGTGAGGTTCGGACCAAGTCGCGGGAAATTCGGACAAGGTAGTGGGAAATTCGGACAAGTCCATGAAATTTGGACAAGGTAGTGATAGTGTCCGAACAAGTAGTGAGTTCGGACAGGGAGTGAGGTGTTCGGACAGGAAGTGAAGTGTTCGGACAAGAACTGAAGTGTTCGGACGGGGAAGTTGAGTGTCCGAACTAAGGGAGTGATAGTGGAAAGTGGTTGGGCTGTTCATGGGTTGGTCAGGGACATAAGTGTCCAGCGGGTTGGACTTGATCCAATCCAGATGGGCTCGAATTTGTCCCATCCTGGGCGGATTAGGGTTAGGGTTTTTCACCCAAAACCCTATAAATAGAGCTAAAAACTGCCGCAACCCAAAAATATCATGAAAATCTCTAAGGGAGATCGGAATCATTGCGAAAGAACTCTAAGACCGATTTTTGTCGAATCAAGCAGGATCGAGAGCGATCAAAACCGGATCCGAGTAACCTGATTGGCAATCACATCAAGAGGTGTCAGAAAAGGCTAAGGCAAATGTGAGTTTTCGGAACCGTTGATAGAAGGGTTAGGATTGCGTGATTGACGTGATACCACTAATAACCAACTCCTCACTTCCTCCGTACACCAAGAACATATCCTTAGTATTCCTCAAATATTTCAGGATGTTCTTGACGGCATTCCAGTGAGTCTCACCTGGATTTGATTGGTACCTGCTTGTCATACTTAATGCACAAGCAACATCTGAACGAGTACAAATCATAGCGTACATGATGGATCCTATCGCGGAAGCGTAGAGAATCCTACTTATGCGTTCTCGCTTAGCAGATGTCTTGGGACACCTCGTCTTGCTTAGAACCATGCCATGAGACATTGGTAAGAAGCCCTTCTTGGAATCATGCATACTAAATCTACTCAAGACCTTATCTATGTAAGTGTCTTGACACAATCCGATCAGCCTTTTAGGTCTAACTCGATAGATCCTGATTCCAAAAATATAGGCGGCTTCCCTCAGGTCCTTCATCGAGAAACATTTTCCGAGCCAAGCCTTAACGGACTTCAGCAACGGAATGTCATTTCCGATAAGTAAGATATCATCCACGTACAACACAAGAAACGCAACTGCGCTCCCACTAAACTTCTTGTATACGTATCTTTCTTCTTCATTCCTGATGAAGCCAAATTCTTTGACTGCTTCATTGAAATAAAGATTCCAACTCTGTGATGCTTGCTTCAATCCATAAATGGATTTGTGAAGTTTGCACACTTCTCCAACAGTTTTAGGATCAACAAAACCCTCGAGTTGTGTCATATACACATTCTCTTCTAGAATACCATTCAGGAACGCGGTTTTGACATTCATCTGCCAAATCTCATAATCATAATGAGCAGCATTCGCTAGGAGAATCCGAAAAGACTTAAGCATAGCTACTGGAAAGTAGGTTTCATCATAGTCAACACCGTGGAATTGTTTGAAACCCTTAGCTACCAGTCTAACTTTATAAATCTATATGTTACAATCCACATCAATTTTCTTCTGGAAAACCCATTTACACTCGATTGCTTTCGCACCATGAGGTAAATCGACCAACGACCAAACTTGGTTTTCTGACATGGATCCCATTTAGGATTGTGTGGCCTTTAACCATTTTTCGGAGTTAGGGCCCATCATTGCTTTTTTGAAGTTTGCAGGTTCATCGTCGTCAACGATCAACAAATTTTCCCTATCAGTCACAAGGAATCCCATATATCTCTCGGGTTCATGACGGATTCTACCGGATCTGCGAACTTCACGCTCTACATGTGTTGATTCGACAACATCTTGCGAGTCTAACTGCTGCTCTTCCTGTACGGATTGAGCGGCTTCCTGTAGCTCTCGAATTTCTTCGAGTTGTACTTTACTCCCACTGTTTTTCTTAGAAAGAAACTCTCTCACAAGAAAAACACCATGTTGAGCAACAAACACTTTGTTCTCGGTTCGGTTGTAGAAATAGTACGCCTTGTTTTCCTTCGGATAACCAATGAAGAAGCATTTATCTGATTTTGGTGCAAGTTTATCGGATATTAATCGTTTCACATAAACCTCGCATCCCCAAATCTTCAGGAAAGACAGATTGGGAATTTTTTCCGTCCACATCTCATATGGTGTCTTTGCCCTTCATTTTGATGGCACTCTATTCAGCGTAAACACAGAAGTTTCTAGAGCATATCCCCAAAAGGATAATGGAAGATCAGTGTGACTCATCATTGATCGAATCATGTCAAGTAATGTTCGATTCCTCCTCTCAGACACACCATTCCATTGTGGTATTCCGGGAGGAGTGAGTTGCGAAATAATTCCACAATCTCTCAGATGGTCACTGAACTCTTGACTTACGTATTCACCTCCTCGATCAGATTGAAGAACCTTTATACTCTTGCCAAGTTGATTCTATACTTAATTTTGGAACTCTTTGAACTTTTCAAAAGATTCTTATTTGTGTCTCATTAAATAGACATAACCGTATTTACTGAGGTCATCAGTAAATGTAGTGAAGTAGTTGAAATTTCCTCTGACACTTAGGCTCATCGGACCGCATACATCGGTATGTATAAGGCCCAATAATTCGATGGCCCTTTCATTTACTTTGTTAAAGGGAGCCTTTGTCATTTTGCCCAATAAACAAGATTCACATTTTTCAAATGATTCATAATCAAATGAGTCCAAAAGCCCATCATGATGAAGTTTTTGGATGCGTTTCTCGTTTATATGCCCTAAACGACAATGCCAAAGAAAACTCGGGTTCGAATCATTTACTTTGAAGCGTTTGATATTAATGTTACATATATGTGTAGATTGGTCAAGAGTATAAAGTCCATTCGTTAATGGGGTGCTGCCATAAAATAAGTCATCTCGAGTAAAAGAACAACATTTGTTTTTAATCGAAAATGAAAAATCTTCAGTATCCAAAACTGAAACAGAAACAATGTTTCTGCTTATAGCAGGTACATAGTAGTAATTTTCTAAAACCAAAGCTAAACCAGATGGAAGAGACAAATTATATGTTCCTACGACTAATACATCAACTCTTGCTCCATTTCCTACCCATAAGTCCACTTGCCCCTTCTCCAAGCTTCTACTGTTTCTTAGGCCCTGTATATTAGTACAAATATTAGCACCACAACCAGTATCAAGTACCCATGAATTAGAACTTGTCGAAGCAACATTTACTTCAATAAGAAAAATACCTGAAGGAGCGTCATACTGCTTCTTCATCTTCTTTTAATCTTCCAAATATTTCTTGAAGGAGCGCCCTTGCTCGTTATAGTAATTGCAAACGTCAATTTTAGATGGGCCGGCCATGGTTCTGGGTATGGATGTGGCCGGCTCTTAGTTCACAACCGGGTCAGCTTTAGCATTTCCCTTACCCTTGTCTTTCCCACGTTTCTTAAACGATTTACCCCCTTGCACTAAGAGTACAGGCGGGGCGCCCTTCTTGACATTTGGCTCTGCTATCTTAAGCATTCCATGCAGCTCAGTTAACATCTTCGTCATACTGTTCATATTGTAGTTCAATACGAACTGATGATAACAAGACGACATCGACTGAAGTATGATGTCCGTAGCCAACTCTTGGCTAAGGAGACAGTATAGTTTAGCCAAATTATCAATATAACCCATCATTTTCATGACATGACTACTCACCGAACCATCCTTCAATAGTTTGCATTCGATGAGAGATTTTACCGTTTGGTATCTCTCATGTCGTGCATGTTCATGAAACATTCCCTTCAGGCCAGTCATGATCTCGATGGGCGACACCACATTCTCGTACTGCACCTGCAGTTCTGAAGTCATGGTCGCAAGCATCAAGCATTGCACATCTATCACATCATTAGAATGCTTATTCTAAGCATTCTTAGCTGCAACAGTGGTATTGGCAGCCGATCTAGGATGCAAGACTTGTTCCAAAACATAGTCTTTCTTCTCCTGCCTAAGAACAATTCTCAGGTTACGATACCAACTTAGGAAATTCTTCCCATTCAACTTGTCCTTCTCAAGGACAGATCGAAGGGAGAATGAGTTGTGGTTGTTGTTGTTGTTCGCCATAGCTGAAATTAAGAGAGGTAAAGAGTTTTAGTTATGATGGTTTAAGTGTTGAAAAATCTTAACATATTTAAGAAAACTCACATTTTGTTCAATCAATAGTTCCTCGATTGAATACAATGATGTCGAGATCCATATTTCAGAAAAATCTGAGTGAGCTGAGCTCATCGCCCAAACCATAGTTATTTAGGTAAGCAACTTATTTGCTAGTTATATCACATATATAACTCTCGGTCATGATTTGACATCTCATATACCAAAATCACTCCGATGTCTCAAAGCTCAAAACTGTCTTGATAGCTCAATCAAGTACCTAGCCCGAGTTAGCCCACCATACGATGAAACGAGTTTTGACAGTTGACATGAATTGGAAAGACATCAATTTCTTGATATTTGTTTGAGGAACTAAACTTTAAATTGAATGTATATCATATATGCACTCAAGAGGGTTAAAAGGGGATTTTAAAACTCAAAGAAATCAAATCAAAGGCTCTAAAATTTTATTTATGATTTTTTTTTTTAAATCATGACCCTGTGCCGGTTGGCACCTGCTTGTTCTTCTCCAACTTAGTATAATTTTTCTTAAACCGATTGCAAGAAAACCAGATCCGATCTAATCTTATTAAACGGGATCATTCGGGGCTAATTTAAATTAGGTTATATTTTATTTCAGTTTATCAAATCAGATTTCAATAAGATTACAACCACCTCTGATTTTTGATTTCAACAAAACCCTAATCATGCAATTCTAATTCAATTAAAACAAACTTTCAATCAATCAATCAAACATAAAAACATCATATTTCAATAAGAATACAATCTGGCTCTGATACCAGTGTTAGGTTTTTAAGCAAATTCGACAATTATCAATTGGCTAATCTAGCAAAACCCTAAGCCCTAGGTCTTGTATTAACTTAATTGAATATGATAAATAAAAGACTCGATTATGCCTGAAGTTTGGTTAGTGCAGCGGAGATAAGATCAGGTATAAGATCAGCAAGTGCTCCAAGTGTAGCACCTCTATTGATAGTCCGCACACATGCAAGTATAAGAGAAGTCTGCTAGAACTTTGTGTGCAATTCTCTTAGGGTTTCGACTTGTGAAATGAGCGAATAGGGTTTCTCCTCACCTCAAACTCGTGCCCTATATCAATATATATAGGGAGTTTAAATCAACCTAATTAATTCCTAGTTGAACTAGGATTAATTAAGGTCCAGCCCAAAACACCTAATTAATTCATAGTTGAAGTAGGATTAATTTAGACCTGGCCCAAAACACATTTTCTGATCCGAAACCATGTATTATTATGCTCAAGTCATGAATCATTCCTATAATGATCATTCCCGATTGAATTGTCTCCATTTGCTTATATGTGTGACCCAATAGGATCATATAGTACTAGCAGTGAGTATCTCAACTCACAGATTATAAGTGGACTCTAGCAAGCCATTACAACCCCTAGTACCATATGACTTTGTCTAATCACGATGTTAGAACCAACCACACGAGTAAGTACAAATGATTGCAGGACATTCCCAACAGGGAATTCATAAGGAAATTAAGGTTAGGATGAGGAATCTATTCAGGCAAGTTTAGTTCTGTTCTCGACTCAGAAATAACAATTGACTAACCTACTCTCGCAGCAATACTCACTATGCTTAGATCCTAGAGATCCTAACTCTCGTTGGTTCTAGAATTCTAACCATGCAGTATTAACAGTTCTTAAGTGTCCACAACCCAACCTAGCATCAACTCTCGTTGGTAGTGAAGGAGTTGCTTACCTAGAAAGTTTCTGGTTCTTATTAAACTTCTGGGATAATAAGTAACTTAGATCATTGATTAGTTAGCTACTCTAATCTAAGCATTAACCATGTTTCTAGGCTGAGATTTCATATTTAAAACCTATTTTTTCCTCAACCTTATGTCCCTTAAGATCTTTAGAATACTCTAAACTTGACTATGAACTACTCAAACATGGAAATAAAGAACAAGCAAGCAATTGTACAGAAATTCATTGAAAACTCAAAATAGATAGAATAGAGGGTTAGGAATTCTTCTCCAATGGTGTAGAGATCCGAAATCTTCTCCTCTAGGTTACAACAAAAGTCTGTAACTTTTTTGATCTGAAAAACTCGCCCTAAAAACGTGTTTTTGACCTAATATATAGAATAAACCGAAGTGGTACAAAAATCAGAAAATCTGGTTTTCGCTTCGCATGGTCATTGATCGATCGATCCTTCAACTGCTCGATCGATCAATGTTTCTTCATTTGATCGTGAAGCTTCCAAATCGTGCAAAGGATCGTGCATAACTTCTTCTTAAATAGCTCGATCGATCTCTGAGTGCTCGGTCGTGCAGTGGATCGTGCGCACGGTATAGATGGATGAAGGTCGATCGTGTCATGCATGAGAAGTCGATCAATGGATCGAGCGTAGTTTTCTATTTTAAAGTTATGATCGATCGATCTTGGTGTTGATCAATCGATCATTTATCTCGTAGTGGAAAAATCCAAAGTTAAGCTCTAATCTTGCTCAGCATGTGGAATCCAAAGTATCCTTGCATTTTGTACCTGAAAGGACTCTAAAAACACAACAAAAACTAAAGAAAACATATGAAGTAGTAAGTTATAAGTCGGTATAAACGAGATATATCAAGGTCCAATATAAGCCATTAGTTAACTAGGGCATTTCTCAAAATTTAGGCTTTGGAGTAGAGCATTTTGACAATTAATTCTTACTTATATGGTACATGAATATATGTTAATTACTTATATGGTGCGTTTTACGTTTAAAGATTTTATGAAAATGAGAAATGTCTTTAAAAAGAATGATTTCTGTTTAATTACAATTGTGCCATTAAAAATAAATGAAAGAAACACAAAACAAAACCCTATTCTTTCTCCTCTCCGCCTCTAGTTTGCTCTTTTCTTATCCTCGTTTGCTCTTCTCTGCTCCTCTTTTCTTTTTATCTCTCTGTGTGCCATTAAAACAAAAACAAAAAGAAACCCTCTTCTCTTTTCCTCTTACGCCATTTCATGTTCTTAGCTATGCAAATGACCCTACTTGAACATGTAATTCGATCATTGATTTTGATGGATTTCGTTGGAATTTCAATTTTTTCATGGGTTTGATAAAGGTAACCTTTTGTAAATAATTCAAGCTTAAAATTAGATCATTCAATTGTTTCTAGATTTCTGTAGAGTATACACGATTAATTTCTTACACTATGATCTATAAGTGAGAATGTCATTGAAATATGGGGTTTGTGTAAGGATCTGTGAAAACTCGTTACTTACAGTAATCTATTTTGGAGACTGATCGTGAGTAGTTTTTCTACGAATAAATGTATTGAATTGTTCTTTTACATTTGTGTTAGGATTCTTTTACTTCATTTGTCTCGTCTCTTATATTAAAGAGAGTACACCTACCTTGGATGATGGAAAAGTTTCTGCCAAACAAGAGTATTGTTCTTCTGAAAATTCAAATACTGATTTAACTACGACAGAGAAGATAGAAGTAGTCGCAAACAGAAGTGTAAGCTCAAGTAGTTATGGCAAGTCATCTTTCAACAAAGAACTAGATTTTTAAACACATAGTTCCGAAATGAATTTTCTAGACTATTTATATTTGTATGCAGAATTATCTAAATACTAATATATGAAATTCGTTCTAAATGAAATTGATTTATTTATTGTCATGTACTATTAAATTTGAAGTAAAGAAAAGCTATGGTCATCGATTTAGAACTCCACAAAAAGTTCGAGATTAGTTCAAACCACACCAACTTTAGGCATTTATAATTAATAATACATAGTCTACTTCATAAAATCATAACAACACATAACTTCTCTTTCTCTTACAAGATTACCATTAAGATTTGCAAAGTCTACTACACAATAAACGACAGTCTACCAAGCTTAAACTTTGTATTCTCAAACCAAAATTTTTAAGTCCACCATGTAGAGTTTGTAAACTATACGAGCATCTACCATGAAGATTTGCAAAGTCTACCACACTTCAAACGACAATCTACTAACATTTAAAAATTTTATTCTCAAACCAAGACTCTTAACTCCACCATGCAGGATTTGTAAACTATACAAACGTCTACAATGAAGATCTGAAAAGTCTACCATACTTCAAACGACAGTTTAACAAGCTTAGAAATTTAGTCTCTATCCAAAACATTTAAGTCCACCATGTAAGGTTTGTAAACTATACTGACGTCTACCATGAAAGTCTGCAAACTCTATCACACTTCAAACAGCAGTCTACCAAGCTTAGAAATTGCATTTTCACACAGGGAATTTTAATTCTACCATAGGGTTTGTAAACTATATCAACGTCTACCATGAAATACTATAAAGTCTACCACACTTTAAACGATAGTCTACCAAACTTTGAATTTTCATCCTCAAACCAAGACTTTTAAGTCCACTGTGCAAGATTTGTAAACTATAGCAACATCTACTGTGAAGGACTATAATGTCTACAACACTTCCACTGATAGTCTACTATCCTTAGAAATCTCATCCTCTAATCGATATTTTTAATTATATGATGCAAGGTTTGTTTACTTTACCTATGTCTACCATGAAAGTCGTCAAAGTCTACAACACATGGAACGATAATCTACTATGCGAGACATTTTACATACTAATTGACTACACGAAACTCTACCAAGATAGCTTCTCAAGTATGCCAAAGTCTACCATAAAAATTTTAAAGTCCACTACACAGCAAACAACAGTCAACTAAACTACAAATCTCATCCCTAAATAGATACTTCAAAATTCTACCATGCAACCTTTGTAAACTCTACCAACGTCTACTATGAAGAACATTCAAGTCTACCACACGTTTAAACAATGTCTACCACACTAGAAATTTTCTCCCATATTTCAATATTTTGTACTCTACCGAGCTAGCTTGTAAACCATACAAAACTTTACCATGAAAGACTTTAAAGTCTACCATACATCTTTGTTAAGTCTACCAAGTTATATATTTCAGCAGAATATCGCCTCGAAAGTCTATCGAACAATCTTGTAAACTATACCACACATAGGTTACTAGTCTACCATATCATTTAAAGTCTACCATGCTTCAAGTTGTTTACTTTGGTGACTTTATAACATGTGATATTTAGATGTGAAAATTTTCATTAATGACATTTATATTATTAATGAAATCTTCATACAAAAGTAGAAAGAGTTTTCTAGAAATTTAAGAACACAAGAGAAGCAAAAAGCATGTTTCTTTGGATTAAGAAGGGTATTTATCTCCTTCTTGAAAAATATTAATTAAAAAGTTAACATAAAATTGATCAAAGTTTGGGAAATTAGCCAATTCGACGAGTGTTGGTCGAGTGCATGTGTAAGCTTCAAACTAGCATCTTGGAACATGGATTCGGCCAATAGTGATGAAATGAAAGTAAAATCGGCCATATTGGGTCGAGTTCATGTTCAAGGGTCGAGTTGTGTTTAAAGACCTCAAAAACAGTTTATGGTGCTGCAATTTGACATTTCTGGTCATTTGGGTGGAACTCGACCAAATGTTGGTCGAGTTACAAAGTTGACCTGAGCTGAATTTGGCCCTAAGTTGCTTCTTTTGTTGTTTTCAGTCCTCAAATTTAATCTATGATAGTGCTACTGTCTGTAATGCATTCAAAATGTTTTAAAAGTATTTAGAAATCATTTTAAATATAAAATGTATAAAATGCAAATGTAAAGTGTGTAAATAAACTTAAAAAAAATCTAAAATGATGCAAATGTCATAAATATGGATATAAAACATGACATACTAAAATAAGGATATAGAATTCATGATAGACTTCGGGAATATAGAGAGACTCCATGTTTAAAAAAATTACAAGACACGCATTTAATAAAATTGCAAGAAAAGTAAACATATGCAATTTCTCGAAGACACTTACTCCATGTTTCGAAAAAGCAAAATGTAAAGGAAATTGGTGAGTTTGTTTTTATTAAGAATTTATTTTCGTTTAAATTTTATTTATCAACACATGTCAAATGAAATTTTTAATTTTAGAAGCCAAAGCTTTTGTACGAATGATAAAAGGAAAAAGAAATTACAAATGAAGAATTTATAGCTTACAAATGAAGAATTTATAGCTTACATGTATAAGAGGCTATATATATAGCTTACAAATGAAGAATTTAGAAGATATACACCAAAAATATATATCAAGTAAAGAAGGAAAAAGAAATTTAACATTTCATTATATATACTCAAATACGTCCCCTCAAGATGGAAAACCATGTGTTACTCCAATCTTGAACCGAATATCTTCAAACCGCGATTTTGGAAGTGGTTTAGTAAGACCATCAGCTAGCTGATCAACATAGCTAATATACGACACTCATAACACTCTACTCTGAATGAGTTCTCATACAAAGTGATAATCTAACGCCAAATGCTTCATTCTGGAATGAAAAATCGGATTTTCACCATATACGCATGCTCTCAATATTATCACAAACTGTATAAGTGATAATCTAACGCCAAATGCTTCATCTATACTCAGCCTCTGTAGATGAACGAGAGAATCATTTTTGATTCTTAGAAGACCAAGAAATTGGATGTGTTCCAAGATACACAATATACGCCCCCGTAAAAGAATAATCATCCTTATCTCCTGCCCAATCTGCATCCGAATAACCAGTAAGAGACAAAGAAGACGACGCAGAAAACCATATACCATAGTTTATCGTGCCAATCAAGTATCATAAGACGTTTAAACCGCCTCCCAATGATGTGTAGTGGGAGCATGTATGAATTGAGAAAGATGGTTAACCGCAAAACCAATATCAAGCCGTGTTAGAGTAAGATATTGAAGACTTCCAACAGCAGCCCTATACTCAGAAGGATCCAACAAGCTAACACCTCCTGTACCCGTGAGACTTGTGGAAGATGTCATAGGAGTAGGGACCAACTTGGCTTCCACCATGTGAAATCGAGAGAAAATATCAATCATATATTTCCGTAGTATTAGCCAAATACCAATGGAACTTCGGATAATTTCTACACCAAGAAAGTATGATAAGTCTCCCGTATCTTTGAGTGAGAAACGATCTGAGAGCTTCTGAATAAAAGAGGTGATAGCTGGTGGGGAGTTTCCTGTAAGTAAGATGTCATCAACATAGACCAACATATATAACATAATTGCATCAGTCCGGAGGATGAATAAAGAAGCAACAGCTTGAGAATTAACAAAACCAGTCCGAAGAAGAAAATCTTGTAGTTCATTGTACCAAGCACGTAGAGCCTGTTTGAGACCACATATTACTTTATGAAGTTTACATACATGATTAGGCCGATCTTTGTCAATAAAACCAGATGGTTGACTCATGTATACTTCTTCATGCAGCTTCCCTTTAAGAAAAACATTGTTCACATCAAGCTGTCGTAAGGGCCACTGACAGCGTGATGCATATCCAATCACCAACCACATCATAGCATGCTTAATAACTGGACTAAAAGTCTCCTAAAAGTCAAAACTTGGATGTTTATGAAAGCCCTTGGCAACTAAAAGAGCCTTGAAGCGATCTACAGTGCCAACAACTTTTCGTTTGATGACAAAAACCCATCGATTTCCAACAACATTGTATGCAAATCGTGAGTCTACCAAGGTGAATGTACCATTACATACGATAAAGTTAATTACTTCTCCCATAGCACGTCTCCATCTTTCATTTTTAAGAGCCTGAACATGTGATGTGGGTGCAACTTCTTGAAGAACAACATTGTTGACATATCGAGGTTTAGGTTTGTGAATATTATCCTTGGCCCGTGTAACCATTTGATGAGAATTGGAGCCAGTTCTTGACACAGAGAACTCTCAAAAGGAGTCGGTTGACTATCAACTTGTTGGACAGATTCGTTGTGATCATGTTGTTCCTCAGGGACGTTCAGTGGTGAAGGATCTGAGCTGGGGGCTGAACTGGTGTTGAGTGGCTGACGATAAACACGCGCTGAAGATACAAGATGAGAAACTGACAATGGACACTCAAGGAAAACGTTAAAGGTAGAGGAGAGACGAGAGAACGAAAAATCTCTTTCAAAGAACTCTACATGACGAGACACAAAAAATTTTAGTGGAATATGGATCAAAACATAAATAAGCACTTTGAGTTAAGGAGTACCCAAGAAAGACACAAGGAGTGGAACGAGGACTGAACGTGACATATATGGATGTAACCATGGTAACACAGACACCCAAAGACCCTTAACCTATTGTAGTTTGGTTTAGTGTTGAAGACGGCTTCAAAGGGAGAGACACTAGAGAGAATCGGTGTAGGCATCCTGTTGATGAGGAATACTGCAGCTGCAAGACTGTATGACCAGTACTCCACCGGAAGTTGGGCGTGTGACAAAAGTGATAGGCCAGTCTCCACAATGTGCATGTGTTTCTTCTCTGCAGTGCCATTGTGTTCTGGTATATGTGGAGGAGAGGTAAGATGAGAAATTCCATATTGGCCTAGATAAGTCTGGAGAGCAATATACTCGCCACCATTATCAGAATAAAGCGTTGTAATCTTCGCCTTGAACTGATTCTCTACCAATGTTCTTAAAGCAGGAATATTTTTGGCAACATCAGATTTATTTGTGATCAGATAAAACCAAGTGTATCTCGTAAAATGATCAACAAACACCACATAGTATTTATAGTTATCGATGGAATAAACTGAGGATGTCCAAACATCATAAAATACTATATCGAGAGGAAACTTAGAACAAATAGATGACTGAGCAAAAGGAAGTTTGTGACTTTTATTAATAAAACACGAGTTGTAAATGTTTGAAAAGACATAGAAATCTTGAATCTAGACGAAATAGTTTGAACTACAATAGATGGATACCCAAGATGAGCAAGCCAAAATAAAGAAGATGTCTTAAGACTCAAAAAAAGCAGAAATAGATGTTGTTCCAGATGGAAATGTTGGTCACTTATACAACCCTGCATTAGTTCGACCATTGATTATTGTTGCCCCCCGTGCTAGGATCCTTCAATTGAAAAGTATTTGGACATAATTGAACCATAACATTATTAGTGCAACATAACTTATTCTCTGAGATCAAGTTCTTCTTCATACTAGGGACACACAGAACATTATCAAGAATGAGATTCTTAGTAGTAGAAAGAAAACTAGTAGAACCCAGTGTTAGTGATTGGGAGAGCTGCACCGTTTCCAACAACAACTTGTTCACCTCCAATGTATGAATCTTGTAAGGTCATATTGCTTAAATCAGTGAGAGAAGCACCACTATCGAGTAACCAAGAAGCTTGAGAGTACAGAATAACATTTTGTGTAATGAGCTGTTGGTTACCATGGTATTGGAGAAGTTTACGGTGGAGGTATCAAGTGTTGTTACTGAGCTGGAGGACGTTAGTAACCTTGTGGTTGAACCCTTTCCAATTTTCTTTCCTACTTTTCTAATTCTTTTTTTCTTTCTTTAATATTTAAAAACTCAACTTAAGAGTTTTCATTAGAGGTTCTCTTACTATACCATTTCT
>JAKUCM010004440.1:0-66094 GCA_023374145.1 Lepidium sativum | reverse complement strand
TCCGAATTCGTAAACCATCGATTTTGGTTAATTCGGTTTACACACACCGAATCAACATTTCTCGTCAAGACACTATAATTAAGCTTGAAGCATCGGATGCTGAATTATTATACCGACTCCGGTTTAGTACAACCGAGTTTTTCCCACGTGACGTTGATTCGGTTTTGAATAACAAACTCTCTCTTGGAACATTTTTTGCTGTGCCACGTGGTAGTTGTTATGGATCGGGTTTGGGCTCTTGGCCCGGTTCGGCTAAATTATTGGAGTATCCACCCGATTCATATACTATAAATTTACTTAAAATAACTTCATAAAGTAATATACTATAAATTTATTTAGAATAATCACCATAATTATTAAATAATAAAAGAAAAAACTATACATATATCTAAGAAGAGAACTAAAAATGTCAAAGTGAAAGTTTGTTCTTTGGTTGGGTGTCAAATACACATAAAATGATCAAATGTATTGAATTTTTTGTAAACATTTAAGTAAATTAAAATAGTTTTATATATTTTAGATAGGTCTGTCATTGCATATGTTATATGATAGAGCTTTTAAGTAGATAATTTAAATTTCATCACTATTTTTCAATATAATTCTTTTTTAAATATAATTTGTAAGGTAAAATAGTCATCAATAAATTAATGTGTATGCTTTAAAATTATTTAAAATCAGAAGTCCTAATATATATGTATATATTTGACCCCAAAAAAAATCAGTAAATATTAAATGGACCAAAATTACGTCCGATTTTATTCTCAACTAAAATACTATATGGAAGCCAATTCCAAGGCCATTAATACTTGACCCATTTACAAAAGTCAAAGGACCAAATATTACAAGCTCTGAAAGTAAAACAAAACCAATAAACTCAAAGTTGTTGTGGTTCTGAAGAAACAAAAGCTAAAAGAGTCAATGGTTCAACAATTCTATGATCAAAACCCTTTCTCATGGTCCCATTCATCATCTTCAGTGTTTAGTGTTGTGGTAGTGAGCTCAGGAGTACTGTATCCTGTTGATGAACCATTGACTCTGATCTGTTCAAAGAAGAGAACTTGTACAATCACTCTCATTGGCAAACGTTCGTTTTGCACTGCATGTTCACAAGCTTCTGCTGATAGTTTCCTGCAATCCATTAATCTACAAACTCTCTTCTTCTCGCTCTTGCTAATCCCTTGATGTTGCTGAAAATGTCCAAATTCAACTTCATCAAAATCAAGAATCATTATGTAGCCCACACAAGTGTGGATGATCAGCCAGACTTGGGAAAGTGTTTCAAGCATTTTCCCAGGTTCGAACTTTTCTCGAGACTAATATCATATTCGTGTAGAAATATGGATTTTTACATATCTCTGAACCAGAAATTAGTCGTATCTTGGTCTGTTGACCCAAGAACACTCTAAGGAGAAAAGTCTACACGACCTGACTTAGAGCTTAAAATATTTGGACTGGTTGGACCAGTTGGCTTCTCGGTTTTGGTCTAGATGATTAACATAATGGAAATGTGTGGTACGAGTCCTCTCAGCCTCCTCAAGACTGTTTGAGCCAAAGGCCTGAAATACGTGACAAAAAAAGAAGAAGAAAGAATCATTATGTATGAACAGCGGATTTAGAGCTTTCTTTTACCTTGAGAAACATGTCAATGGCGCGATATAAACCGTCATGAGACTGTCTTGGTAAGTTTGAGAGCGTCTCAGCGAGTGAGAGGAAGTTCTGAAGAGAAAAACTAGGATCTCTTGATTTCTCAGCTAAGTATCCATCAATGAGCTTAGCAACCGATACTTTCGAGTGAGTTTTCGGATCACGGCTCATAAACTCCTTCACTAAGCTCTGAACCATATCCAAATCATACACCAAGATATCACTCACTATTGTCTCTTCAAGCTGCTCACTGATTCTTTTTTTTAACCTGTCTTTCACGGTTTCTTCACACCCAAGAAAGATCGATGCTTGATGTAACTTGGTCAAGAAGTTAGAAGAAACACTTCCTTTCTCATCTGGTATAAGCTCTATGATTGTATCAACCAAAGATTTATCATTGATTTGCATTGAGCCTTTGTTAAAACCAGCTATTCTTCTTATTGCATAAGCATGTAATGCTTCTCCAATAACGTTATTTGGAAGCTTCCCTCTCTTCTTAATTGCTTCAATGACTTGCTCATACAAATCAATATGAAGATCACATAAGTCTTCAACCCACCAATCTTTTGGAACTCCTTCTACTGGTTTTGCCACTTTCTCAAGCTTCTTCTTTCTGTTGTAAGTATAAGACCACTTGACTTTCGAGGTATCAATTGAAGCTGTTGAAGCAATCGATTCAAGACAACGTTTGATGAGCTTCTCTGAGAAATTAGACAAGAGATCTTCTCTTGTGGTTTGAAGAACTAGTATCGAATCTTTCCAACTGCGAGATATGGATGAGTTTAAGAAAACATCAATCTTGTAAACAAGATTGCTTTTCTCATCAAATGTTTCATTCATCTCCAAGAACTCAGCTGCACAACGAACTGCAACCACATTGTAAGCGTTTAAAGTAACCATGATTCCATAACAGAACTTGACACAAATCTCAAAAGCAATAGAACCACCGGGAATCTTTGATATATCAATCTCATCAATTTGATTCTTCTTTGTCTCTTCTTCATTTTTTGATGTTGCTATGAGTCTCTGTAACAATCCACTTTTTGACAGCAACGGAAACTGCAAAAACATAGAACATACACAAACAAAAAGGTTTTTTAGTCATTGTTACTTATTTTATTTATTTATAAAACCAACAAAATCAAAATCTTCCGGAAGCAAAGACATCGAATTTACAGAACTCAGCGTTGAAATTTCTAAACAAAAGTTACAATTAATCACAAATTTCTTGTTCTTCACATTACCTAAAATTCTTAAGATCCTTATAAATATTACATATTATAAACATTACGCCTAGATTATCTGTTTTAAAATTTGAACAACGTCGATTTTATTTCATACCTTATGGAGATAGAATTTGACATTGCCAATGATGATGATCATCTCTGCTTCTAACTCAGTTGCTACATACCTAAGAACAACAAAAAAAATCAATGAGAGTGAAATATGAACAAAACATTGTTTAAGCATCATGAGAGATAGAAGTACAAACCTAACATTGTCTTCTTTAGATTTAAATGAATCAGGTTTGGTTCCAAGTTTCATAAACTTCATTTTCTTTATGATAGAGAAGAGGAACAAAGCTAACAATTGAATAGAAGAGATCAATGTTCACTCTTGTTCTCAATACAAGCTTAAGAAGAGTTACTTAAAAAGAAGAAACATTATTGTTTTATGGAGTTTGGTAAACAATGTAAAATAAATATTATAATTTACAGAAATTTTAGAGATTCACAAAAACACACCCACCAACCTCAAGGCTCGAAAACCCAAATACCACGCTTGTTTGTTTCCTTTTTTATATAATCTTTTATCGAATTCTCTATTCAAAAATAAAAAAATTTCTAAGTGCTTCACACATGGACATGAATTCCTCTTTTTCTTTGGCCATTCTGTATGTTAAAAGAAAAGGAAAAAAAAATTAATAGTTTTCTTAATGTCAAATTTTTACTATTCCTAAAAAGTTGAATCCAAAAAATTCAAGTCATGAGACTAATTAATCTTTAATAAAAATATGTGAAAAACAACATTTAAAAAGAAATTCACAAATACTTTGTATTTAATATATTATAGATTTCAACTTAAAAAGTGTCCTATATATGATTATTATATATATATCTCGCTCTTTTATATTATATTATAATATATTAGATTAAACTCATATTAACTAAGATAACAATAACATTTAATATATTTTTTCATCGGTATTGTTTATAATATAAATGGTATAATTAATATATCGAAATATCATAACATTCTTTTATGTAGGTTTTGTTTTGTATGATCATAATTTTTGATATCATAATGAAGTTGTAATTTAAAATCGATTGATAATAAATATAATATTCTATATATTATATATTAGATTAGAATGCTTCTGTATTTTGTTATGAGATGTAATACTTTTATACATACCGAGAAGTTGATAAATCCAAAAGTTTAATTATAGCAAAGACAAAACCCGAATCCAAAGGTTGCACCTTTGTAATTTGTGGTGATGAATGGAACTATGTGTTGAAAAATAATAAAAATAATGAAACTGTATAAAATATAAAGTAAGCTTTTTAAGCAGTTCCTTACAGTATTAGAATTTATCGGAACATTTGTTCAAAGGACAAAACGAATCAAATCTTTTTGTATGTTTTCTATAAAGATGGTTAGTGAAAGCTAAACATCAGAAGTCAGATATCGTTTCTCGATAAACATATGTACATTTCAACTTTTCTATATACTTTGATATTTTTAATCTTTCGATAAAAATCTTTGTAAGTAGTCCATCAAAAAAACCCTAATGGCCGAGAATAGGTGGTTCAGTGGTGTAGTCACTTTAGAACAACGCTCTGTCAGTACATATGTGATGTGAGGCACAAGTGTTGTACCCCCATTCTCTTGGGTTGTTTTGTAGAACCATGTTACACTCAGTAATCACTGCGCATAAATCCTCTTTTGTCAGATTCCCATGGTCATTTTTTTCCCCGTTGTTCTTGGGATTGCTACGACACTCAATGGGTAAACCAACAACACGTAGACCGGTATTCTCAGAAAACGGATCTTCCATGTGTGTGTCATTGATCTGTCTCAGTGTCTCGTCTCTACTAGACATCTGAAAATAGTAAACACACTTTTATCAGAACAATATCACTTTTAAAAATTGATTTAAAACAATTCGCAGATTTATAAATTTGCAGATCTTATTTTAAAATTTTTATGTGATAAATAAACAAAAATTAAATAAAAAATCTGTAAAATTTTTTTAAAAAAATTTACAACTCTTGTTTAAATAATTAAAAAAAAAAAACTTCAAACCAAACCAATATTTGTTTGATGAGAAGGCCTTGATAATGATCAAACGTCAAAATGTAAAAATCATGATCAAACATTTAAAAATAAAATAAAATTATGTGATAGTTTTTAGAAAAATAAAAATTAAATAAACTATCTGCAGAATTTTTATTTTAAATTTGCAACTCTTGTTTAAAATAAATTTTTTATTTGATTATCAGTTTATTCAAAAGAATAAAATCACACGTCTATATCAAAACAAATATTTTGGATTACTGATTAAAAACCAAAATCAATTTGGTATAAACCAAAACCAAAGTTTTCTTAACTTTCTACACACACTAATTGACCAAGTGTTGTCAAAAATCAAAACCAAAATATTTAACAAGGTTTTAAATCGAATAATAATTCGCAGATTGAAAAACAAATTCGCAGAGTTTTAAACTTGCAAATCCTTGTTAACAATATTTTATCAAATCAAATAATGATTCGCAGAATTTATTTAAAAATTTGCAAATTCCATTAATGTTTTTTTGAACGTGTTTGTCAAAAAAAATTGAAAACCAGAAGTCAAAATGTGGCTGCAACTTATCAAAACGTTTGATCACGTAGTACACTTATCAAAACATGAATCAATTTTGAATTTTTAAACAACTTATCAAAACCTTGGTCACGTTTTGTTTTGTTTGTTTGTTTTGTTTTTTTTTGAAAATAAAATAGTTTAAACAATAAACGATCTGCTGAAACCAAAGGAATAGCATATGTCGTTAATGTAAACAATTTCAACACCAGCAAAAAACGTTATTCTAAAAATACAAAGCAAATTGAGATCAATTTTAGACAGGTTCGATTTTAATGAAACAGGTTTAAAAAATGTTTATAACCTAATCCTAACTTTATAAATTAAATTCTAGATGGGACGAATTTATTGAGTTAAGACTATAGAACCTATAAACTCGAATGAAGGTTAAAGCAAAAAACATAAGCAAATAATTGATTATAAGAACAGCCAAAAACTAAACCTATAAACAATTTCAATTGCAAATGGCTCTTAGCCTAGTGGCAGACGGTAAGTCCACATAAGGCAACTCATTTGCACAACGAGGGATCGAGTCCCCCCGCCTACATTATGTAGGAATTTGGCTATTGGGCCAGCTAGTTGTGGCCCAATATAATTTGCCGTTGACAAAAAAAAAACAATTTCAATTAATAAAAGGTAACAATTCACAGAGCTGAGACAAGTCTCGTTACCTTAACTCAATAAATGCCCAGGCTGTACTTGGTTGATTGCGTTTTTGAGTCCCATGATAGAACTGTGATGAGACCGTTGATGGTACACCAATCCACGGAATCTGCGAACTCTGATTTCTACTCTACACTCTCAGACTTGACAAAAGTGGAAGAATTGTTGCAGTGAATTTTTTCTTCTAATAAAAAGGTCCTTGAATAATGAATCCTCGACTCTGTTTTTATTGTGAGGATAGGGAGACGTGAGAGAAGAAGACGTCAATGTCTTCAACATCCTGATCCCTCCATTTTAAGTTAGTTAGAGATTTAATCTTATCCAATAAGATTTAAGTTAATTTCATCCTATTTCTCATTCACTCTTTACCAACTAATTTAAATTTAATATTATCAAAGTATTAAACTTTAAAATTATTGGTCCAACAAGTGAAACCTATTGACGTTGAAGATCAGAGTCGAAGCCGAGATGTTTTTGAACTTTAACAATTAATCCTCCGATCTCAATACAAGATTAATCCGAAGAAAAAACTGAGAAAAAGTTCTACTCTGTCCCGTAAAGAACGTGTATCCGAAACTCAAGGTGAATGCTCCGGGGAATGCAATCGGCGAGTTGAAATCGAAGACTTCAAGAGGCAAGATTGTTCGGTTCTTCTCTTTGATTTCGTCCACTTATCAACGTATATGTTCGTGTAATTATACACCTAATATGTATACCGACTGTGTACTTCTACTTTAATTGAACCGGGATTACATTGTAGGTTTATTCTTCATCGAATTATAGTTTCCGGTTAATACCGGTTTTACTCAAATTCTTTTATGAACAATATTCCAAGTTCCAACAATGATCAGAAAACTCTGAAACAGTATGCTGACATTTACGATTCAGAACAACCCAGCTCCGCGTTAGACCTTGCTTCTTCTGATACTCACTTAGAATTCGTCGATCCTCAAATACCAGACGAGTCCTCACATTCTCTTCTACAAATTAAGACGGATTTCAGAGAGGAAGGGGATGACCCAGAAATAGAAATGAGAAAATTTTGCTCTACTCTTGAGCTTTCGGAACCCTTAAACCCTGAGAAGAATGGAGAAAGGAAGAAGGTCAATAAATCAAACCTAACATGAGGGTTCAGTCAAAATTTATTGGGCCTTAGTTGAAGCCCAGTTGAAGAAAGCCTCAGATATTAAAGTTGGGGCACTTCGTCTTCATGTTTTTTTTCCCTCTAGCTTGAGCTCAACATCAGCCGTCGTCGTCGATCTGATGTCGTCGTGTTGACAAAAGAGTAGAGGCAACACTGATATGATCACATGCGTCGAGCTCTGATATGCATCAGACGCTGGGCGCAGTACGCCTTGCATATCGCTCGCGTATCGCTTACCTTGTGAAATCAGGTATGATCGATAATGCTGTTCAGGTGTTTGATGAAATACGCCACTCAAGCTACCGCGTTTTCTCGTCCGATTACAACCGCTTCATCGGCGTTTTGGTCAGAGAGTCTAGATTTGAGCTTGCTGAGGCACTATATCGGGATATGAAGCCAATGGGTTTCTCCCTCATCCCTTTCACTTACTCGAGGTTTATCTCGGGTTTATGTAAAGTTAAAAAACTTGATCTCATTGGCGCTCTTTTGAGGGACATGGAAGACCTCGAATTCATACCAGATATCTGGGCGTTTAACATTTATTTGGATCTGTTGTGTCGAGAGAGAAAGGTAGGTTTTGCTGTTCAAACGTTCTTTTGTATGGTTCAGAGAGGTAGGGAACCGGATGTTGTATCTTATACTATACTTATTAATGGGTTATTTAGAGCTGGTAAGGTCACTGACGCTGTTGAGATTTGGAATGGAATGGTTTGTAGCGGGATAAATCCGGATAATAAAGCATGTGCTGCACTTGTTGTTGGGTTGTGTCACGCTCGGAAAGTTGATTTGGCTTATGAGATGGTTGCGGAGGAGATCAAGAGTGCAAGAGTTAAGATTAGTACAGTGGTCTATAATGCGTTGATTAGTGGGTTTTGTAAAGCGGGTAGAATAGAAAAGGCAGAAGCTTTAAGATCATTTATGAGTAAAATTGGGTGTGAGCCGGATCTTGTTACATACAACGTGTTATTGAATTATTATTATGATAACAATATGTTGAAGAAGGCGGAAAGGGTGATGACAGAGATGGTAAGAAGCGGGATACAGCTTGATTCTTGTAGTTATAACCAGTTGCTTAAAAGGCATTGCAGGGTTAGTCATCCTGATAAATGCTATTCCTTCATGATAAAGGAGATGGAGCGGAGAGGTTGCTGTGATGTTGTCTCCTACAGTACTCTGATTGAGACATTCTGTAGGGCGTCAAACACTAGGAAGGCTTACAAGCTCTTTGAGGAAATGAGACAGAAGGGAATAGTAATGAATGTGGTCACCTACACGAGTCTTATCAAGGCTTTTCTTAGGGAAGGTAACTCTATTGTTGCAAAAAAGCTTCTTGATGAGATGACAGAGCTAGGTGTGGCACCAGATCGCATATTCTACACAACAATTCTGGACCATTTGTGTAAATCTGGAAATGTTGACAAGGCTTATGGTATTTTCAATGACATGATAGATCACGGAATTACTCCGGATGTAATTTCATACAACTCCCTTATAAATGGCCTCTGCAGGTCTTGTAGAGTAACTGAAGCTATAAAATTGTTTGAAGACATGCAGAGTAAAGATTGTTGTCCTGACGAATTAACTTTTAAGTTCATTATTGGAGGACTCATACGGGAAAATAATTTATCAGCAGCCTACAAGGTTTGGGATCAGATGATGAATGAAGGATTCACCCTTGATAGAGATGTGTCTGATACACTAATCAAGGCTAGCTGTTCAATGAGTTTTGATGCGTAGGCATAACAAGGGTATACACTTTTGAAATTGTCGACATTGTTTTCTGTAGTGAAAAATGCCATCCCAGTCAATGTATAGCGGCGCGGAGATACTAACTCAGAGCCATTTAAGCCTCTATTGTTGCCTGCTTCTGTCTGAAGAGAAATAAGAAATTATCAGGTTTGGACTTATTTATTTCACTTTAGCGAATCTATGTTTGAGTTGGCAATAGACCAAATAAATCTTTATCTTCTTTGCTCGTTTGATGTTTCTCAACTTGACCCTCCTTGTCCTTGTTACAGCTGACATGACGTTAATACTCCTGAAGCATTATTTTTCCTGGTCAGACTATGGAACAAGACAGCCAGTTCTCGTTCCTCAGGACTGAGAAAAGGAGTTGCCTCTATTATGCATTGGCACGTCAAGCTTGGCTTTACTTGATATGAGAAGCGTGAATCCCTTCTTAAATGGTACACTTGTAAACCATTCTTTTTTTTCCCACCGTGCGTGTAGAACATAAATTCCACTGTCAGGTGCAGTCTCAGTTAGCTGTGTGACAGATGTACCAGCGACTCCTAACTCTATACTTCAATCATATCATAAACTATGTTTATCACGTGTTATGCAGAATCAAGCCTGTTATAAGCGCGAGATGGGATGACTCAAACATTATAAAACAGAGCGGCTATTGTTCTTTACCATAGTCGGGAAACCTGTAAGTAGTTACCTTTCGCTTTCTTTTTCTTCCTCTAGAAACCCTATTGAGTCTCTTGGTACTGTAACATTTAAAAGAGAGAAAGAAGAGATGATGTGGAAATGATTACTTGCTTCCTTGTGTCAGTTTCCTTTAAGGAAAGAATCCTACTTAAACCTCTCATCAAGTTATCATCTCTTTCATTTAGAAACACTCAAATAATTTCTTTCTTAATTGTTATCACTTAAGATTTTTTTCTTAGGCTTCAATGTCTCACCACCATTATGAAACCAACCCTCATTTTGTTCAGTTTCCCTTCCAGGATCAAGATTACGGTGGTCCCTCTAGCTCACGGATCACCCAGCAGGACTACGAGACCCCACAGACTCACTCTGTTGCTCCACGGACCATTCCACAGGACTACGAGACCCCACAGACTCACTCTGTTGCTCCACTTGGGGTGAAAATAAAGACTCGAGGACGTCACCAAACTGAGCCACCTGAAACAATCCATGATTCACCTTCCTCAAGACCCTTGCCACTGAGACCAGAGGACCCCCTACCACCACGACGTAATCCAAACTCTGCCAGGCCTTTGCTATTGAGCCCTGAAGAGCAACAACCTCCTGTACGTGGCTATGGATCTGAACCAACTCCATGGAGAACAGCTCCAATACAACCAATGTATCAACCAGGTCCAAAGAGGACCAAATCCAGGACATTGCCAGCCACAGTCTGCTGCGCAATTCTCCTGATCGTCCTGATTCTCACCGGTCTCATCCTCCTCATAGTCTACCTTGCCAACCGTCCACAATCACCCGACTTTGACATCCAAGCAGCAAACCTAAACACTGCCAATCTCGACATGGGTTACATTCTAAATGAAGATCTCGCCATTGTGGTAAACTTCACAAACCCAAGCAAGAAAAGCAGCGTGGATTTCAGCTACGTGATGTTTGAGCTCTACTTCTACGAGATATTGATAGCGACCGAGCACATTGAGCCGTTCATTGTACCAAAGGGAATGTCAATGTTTACGAGCTTTCATCTTGTGAGCAATCAGGTACCGATTGAGCAGATTCAGAGCCAGGAGTTGCAGCTACAGCTCGAAACTGGTCCTGTGTTGCTAAACTTGAGAGGAACGTTTCACGCTCGCTCGAACCTCGGATCTTTACGGAGATACTCTTATTGGCTGCACACACGCTGCACCATCGCGTTGAATAGCCCTCCTTTAGGGACCATGCGAGCAAGACGATGCAATACAAAACGATAGTGATTTGCAGTGTTTTGCGACTGGATATAATATTTTTTATGCATTTGGTGATCATATAGGCAAATCCATAGTTTTCGTATTTTTTTGTATGTTTTCATATTCTGCTACTTTTAGACATAAACACAAAATTGGAAGGGAAATTGCATTTGATTTTGTATTTTGAATAATACAATTATTGTTTTTGATAAATAAAATTAATACAGTTGATCCAAAACTGTATTCATTTTTAATAATATTTTTAGAGATGAAGACAGGTTAATTAAAACACATTTTGATTATGATGTTGTAAACAGAGCTTTGTTTATATAAACATATGATCGTATATCACTTTTGTAAAAGCGAAATATTTCGGGATAAAGTCTTTAACTTTGTGCACGTTATACGAAAAGGAAAAAAGATATATCCCACCAAAAATTTATCACTGAAATATGTAATATAACGAAATATTTCTTGAAAAATTACAATACTAAATTACTTTTTCGACATGCAACAACAAACATGTGTTTCGAACTCGTGAAAAAATATGCCTTAAATTTTGATGTTCAAAATGAATGTTTTACTCGGTTTGTTTTTTGGTCTATATATTATTGTGTATAGCTTACAAAAACTCGTGGTTGAACTCTAACTCTCTACCTCTTTTCTACATATCTAGTTCTTACTTACAATCAATGCTGAAACAATATTTGGTAAATTAATGACAAAACAAGATATATATATATATATATATATAGACCTAATATTAAGAGTTTATATTGGTTCAATCGATTCCAAAAATTACCCAAATTTTTTAAAAGTTATTCAAGATTTCTTAAAAATAAAATTGAGTACCAAAAAAAATCTATAAAATTACTGAATATCTGAAATTTTATAAAATTGATCCGAATACTTTAAAAACTATTCAAATATTGAAAAAATCTAAAAGCTAACCATAATTGATATCCTTAAGGTATTCAAATACCTTTTCACTTTCTTGGATATTCGAATAATATTTTAGATTTTTCGAGAACTTATATTTTTTATCTGTATTTTAGGTTTGGATAATTTTTAATATAAAAACAAATATTGGAGTCTTCAGATCGATTCTAAATTATTATAAATTTTTTCAAATCTTTTTGAGTATTTGGGTAAAATTGTGGACATTCCACAATTTTTGGGTAGTTGAGTATTTTTGAAAGTATTTTGATAATTTTTCAAAAAAATTCGATTATTTGGTAAATTTTATTTGATGTTTTTTTGTATTTGAATTATTTTTAAAGTTTTCGAGTAACTTTTTTAGATTTAGAATCAACTCCGAACATGTGGCATTTAGCCTAGTGACAAGTGGTAAGTCCATATGAGGCATGCGTACTTGCACATTTCTCCGCTTGCATTTGTAAGAACTTGGCTAATAGACCGGTCATTTGTGCCCCAATGTTGAAAAAAAAAATCTAACTCCGAACGTGATCCGAAGCCCTCCATATCAACTTTCTATATTGTTTTTATTATATATATATACATATATATATGTTTTGTTGTTGTGTTGCCAAATACTGTTACAACAGATATAGTTAAAGTTAGATTTTTATTATAGAGAATAAAAGTTAGTGATATAAATAGGTAATAATTACTTATATTGTACGCATAAAATAGGCATAATAATTATATATAAAAATATCTTACATTCACCGCCTCATTATGTATATATATGGGTTCATTATGTAAGTGTAGAAGACAACAAATAGAAATATAGCAAGTTACAGTATTCTGTGTCCCTCATTCTTCTTTTAAATTTCAATACAAATACTATATCAAAAATTATATAATAATATAATATATAATATATATTTTATAGTTATGTTATAACACATTATCAGTACGAATTGCTTCTGTAAGACGAAAATATAAAATTTAATTTTGTCAAATCTGTTTTTATACTTTGCTATAATAAGTAAATTAGGCCCCATACATATATGTTATACAGTTTAATTTAACTTATATATTGTTATAATGGCCAAAACAATATATGTGATTTGCTCCCCGTACAATTATATTTTTGTTTGAGATAATAAAAATTGTTTCTCCCGATTTAATTGTTATGGAAGGCTATGCCTCAACGATCATGATCACATGGTAGGCTATGCCTACTCAGATCAATGTCTTTAAATGTCCAGAAGACATTTATAATTTTTTCTAGAAAAACATAAATAATAAAATGTCCCGAAGACATTTACAAAGCGTTCCTTAAGAACGGTAATACAAAATATATAAATAAAATAAAATTGTCTAGAAGACAAACAATATATTTTTACTTATTATTATTTTTATACGTAATATGTGATATATTCTTTATATAATTTGATTAATTCATGATAATGTTATTGTTGGTAAATATTAATTTTCATAACGGTTATGAAAGAAAAATTAAATGATAATACGTATATATACCCAACAACTTTAAATACTATTACCAACGGCTGTATACAATTTTTTCATCTATAAATACACTCATTCTTCTCTAGTCTCTTCACTCAAAAATTCTCTTCCCCATCACAAAATGTTTATTTGGATTTTAATCTTTTATTTGATTACAATTATTTCTTCAATTTACAGGCTTTTTGTTTTTGAGCACACTCCCAAAGAATTCCAGAGAACTGTTGGTCTAACTATTTGTGTTTCATATATCCTTGTAGTCGCGTGTTTGTTTCATTTTTTTGTATTCAGATAATATGTTATTTTATATTATATTTTAATAATATTGTGTCGAATATTTAATAAATTTTTTTTTTATTATTATTATTATGCAGTAATTATGTCAAATTTGGCTAAACACGAAAATCACCTCCCTTGATATATTGAGAAACAATTATATGAGATGGGCAGTTGCAACAAAAATGCATCTTAGATGAAGAAAACTCCTCGATACCATCGATAAGTCAAAGACGACTTCAGATGAGCAAAAAACTAATGCTATGATATTTTTGGTCCACCATATTCACGATGGTTTAAAAGATAAATATATAACAAAAGAAGATCCTGCAAATCTTTGGCAATAACTCAAAGATAGGTTTGATAACCAGCATATGTGATCTTAATGAAAGCTAAACATGACTGGTTAAGCCTCCGAGGATTACAAAAGTGTAAGTGAATATAATTCCGCTATGTTCGGAATCACTTCCATGATAATGTTATGTGGAGAGAGAATAAGTAATTATGATATGATCAAAAAAACTTCAAACATTTCATCCTGGAAATGTAGTCCTGCAACAACAATACCAGGCTAGGGGATACATGGCGTATCCAAAATTAATGCAATTTCTCCTTGTAGTAGAACAAAATAAACTTGTAATGTTAAACCATCAATCTCGTCCTACTGGATCAACATCATTCCCAGAAGCGAATGTTACATCATCAAATTACAATAATTATGGACGTGGACGCGGCCGTGGAAATAATCGTGGCCGTGGACGTGGACCATGAAGAAAGTACTGTCCTAATGATTTCAACAATAAATTAAATAATAAAAGGTCAAAAGGAAAGAAAGTTGGAAGAAGGCAACATGAGGAAAGTTGCTACACGTGTGGCATGAAAGGTCATTGGTCGCATACCTGCCCTATACCAAATTATTTTGCTGATCTACACCAAGAGTCACAAAAGAAAAAAGGAAAAAAAGGAAACCAACTTTGTTTATGGCAAAGTTGGACATTCTTTTGATAATGAAGCAGGACCTTCTTTTGACCGTGATGTCGAGCCACCTTTTGATGGTATAAATAATGATACATATCTCGATGTGGCTAATTTCATTGTCAATTCTATAGATATCAACCAAACTCAAAGAGACTAAAATCTTCCTGAAGAAGAAATATGACATAATAGTTATGGTTGAATAATGTTGTTTTTTCTATCTTGTATTTGTAAAATAGTTTGTATTTTAATATAAATTTTATTTTATATTAACGCATCTTTTCTAAATATTTTCATATCAGAAAATGTTGAAATGTGATAACAAGGTGGTGATATTTGTCTGGCAGATAGTGTTACAACGCACACAATTCTTAAAGATAAAAAATATTTCTCTTCCCTTCAAATGAACAATTCCACTAGAAATGTGAATACGATATCTGGTAATGCAAAAATTATTATAGGCTCCGGAAGAGCTTGTTTTTGATGCCAAGGGGAACAAAATTTGAGAAAGAAAATGCATTATATTCCCCCAAATCATATAGAAATTTGTTGAGTTTCAAAGATATCTGCAGAAATGAATATCACGTAGAGACCATGAATAAAGATGGTATTGAATATATTTGCATTACATCAATTATTTAGGAAAAGAAATGTATATTGGAAAACCTGCCAGCTTTACCCTCCGGAATGTATTTCACAAAGATATATATGGTTGAATCATATGTTACAGTAAACCCAAAGTTTACGTATACATTCAAAATATGGCATGAACGTTTAGGGCACCCTAGTTCAGTCATGATGTGAAGGATTGTGGAAAATACAAATGGCCATTCGCTGAAAGACCAGAAGATTTTTCAAGCAAAGAATTTCTTTGTAACGCTTGTTCTTTTGGAAAACTAATAATTCAACCATCACCAACCAAAGTTGGGAATGAATCTCCGGTATTTCTAGAAAGAATACATGGTGATATATGTGGACCTATCCATCCACAATACGGGCCATTTAGAAATTTTATGGTATTAATTGACGCATCTAGTAGATGGTCACATGTGTGTCTATTGAGCACACGAAATATGGCTTTCACAAAATTAATTGCTCAAATAATCAGGTTGAGGGCACAATTTCCTAATTATACAATAAAGAAGGTAAGACTTGATAATGCTGGTGAATTCACCTCACAAGCTTTTAATGACTATTGTATGTCATTGGGAATAAATGTTGAACATCCAGTTCCACTTGTTCACACACAAAATAGCATGGTTGAGTCTTTGATCAAACGCTTACAAATTATTGCAAGACCGTTAATGATGAGAACAAGACTCCCAATTTCAATATGGGGTCATGCAATTTTGCATGATGTAGCATTAATTCAAATAAGACCGAGTTCATATCATAAATACTCCCCATTAGAATTAACATCTGGTCACAAGCCACATATATCCCATCTCCGTGCTTTTAGATGTGCGGTTTATGTCCCTATTGTACCGCCGCAAAGGAAAAAATTGGGACCACAAAGGAGATTGGGGATATATATTGGGTATACATCACCAAGTATAATCCGGTATCTGGAACCAAAAACTGGTGATATGTTTACAGCATGTTTTGCTGATTATCATTTTAATGAAGATGAATTTCCAGCGTTAGGGAGAGGAGCAAAGGAAGCTCCAAAAGACATTACATGGTACACACCGTCGTTGTGGCACCTTGATTCTCCTACAAAAAAACGTGAACTGGAAGATTAGAAAATTATGCATTTACAAAATATGGCAAATCAGATACTAAGCACGTTCACCGATACAAAAAGGGTGACAAAATCTTATATACCAGTTGTGAATGTTCTATCAAGAGTTACGGTTCCAGAAGAACAAAATGATGGAAACATTGCAAATGAGCCTAAGGTTCAATTGAAAAGGGGGATACCAATGAGATCAAAAGATAACTAGAATTTGGGAGAAATACATAATAATGGTCCAAAAGAACCAAATCATACAGAGAAAAATCTTGAAGACGAAGATAAAGAAACACATGAGATCTCCATCAACTATACCCAAAACGGAAATATTTGGGTTAGAAATGAAATTAAAGATGATGATGGAATTTTCTCATTATATGTATCAAAAAAATTTGATAATGAAAGTGATGATCCAGATCCAAAGTCCATATTAGATTGCTAGAAAAGACCTGATTGGGGGAAATGGAAAATGGCCATGACAACTGAATTGAACTCCCTTAATATGAGAAATTGTTTAGGATCTATTGTCATAACGCCTGAACATGTAAAACCCGTTGGTTAGAAATGGGTATTTGTTCGAAAAAGAAATGAGAAAAATAAGGTAACAAGGTATAAAGCCCGACTTGTTGCCAAAGATTTTTCTCAAAGATCGAGAATTGATTATGAAGAAACATATTCCTGGTAATGGATGCAATTACCTTCAGATTTTTGATGAGCCTAGCGGCATCTAAATATCTAGAAATGCATCCAATGGACGTTGTGACAGTATATCTATATGGACCATGATAATGATATATATATATATATATATATGAAAATCCGAGAAGGACTAAAAATGCCTGAAACACTGAGCTCAAAATCTAAGGAAATATGTTCAGACAAATTATAACGATCACTTTACGGATTAAAACAATCCGGACGCATGTGGTATAATCGCTTAAGTGAATATTTGTTGAGTAAAGGGTATAACAACAATGCCATATGCCCTTGCGTATTTATCAAGAAATCTATATATGAGTTTGTGATCATTGTTGTATATGTTGATGACTTGAACATAATGGGGACTCAAAAGGAAATCGATGAGACAAGAACTCATATGAAGAAAGTGTTTAAAATGAAAGATCTAAGACAAACAAAATTTTGTCTTGGACTCCAGATCGAGCATCTTCAAAATGGAATATTCGTACATCAATCAAATTATACGAAAAGGATCTTAAAACGCTTTTATATGGATAAATCGACTCCTTTGAGTACTCCAATGGTCAATAGATCTTTGAATATCGATAAAGATCCATTCCGACCTTGTGAAGATATCGAAGAAGTATTACGTCCTCAAGTACCTTATATGAGCGCTATTGATGGAATTATGTATCTTGCAAATTGCACTAGACCATATATATCATTTGCTACAAATCTGCTTGCTAGATATAGTTCATCACCCACGCGCTGACACTGGAATGGAATAAAACATATATTTTGCTATCTCTAGGGAACGACTGACTTGGAATTATTTTATAATAAAATTCAAGTGTCAATCTAGTTGGTTTTGCCGATGCATGCTATTTATCAGACCCACATAATGTCCATCACAAACCGGGTATGTTTTCACGATAGGAGACACTGCAATATCTTGGCATTCCCAAAAGGAGACTCTAGTTACTACCTCCTCAAATCATGCTGAAACAATTTCACTCCACGAAGCATGTAGTGAATGTGTATGGCTCAGATCCATGACATAATACATACAAGAAACAAGCGGAATATTAATAAATAAAGGTCCAACAAAATTGTTTGAAGATAATGTCGGTTGTGTCGCTCAAATCAAAGAAGGTTATATTAAGAGCGACTGAACGAAAAATCTCCCCTCCCATGATTTTTCTCTTACACACAAGAACTTGAAAAAAATCATGAAGTGGATAATCAATATATACGATCAGCAGACAATGCAGCAGATCTGTTCACGAAAGCACTTCCCACTACAACATTCAGAAAACATGTTCACAATATTGAAATGCGTCAATTACGAAACTTATGATATCCATCTTTTCATGGGGAAATTTATCACTGTATTATTTTTCCCTTGTCATAGTTTTTTTTTATCCTATTAAGTTTTTTCATAACAAAGTTTTTAATGATGCAATGCTTAATATATAATTAACAATAGATAATTAAGAGGGAGTGTTATAAATAAATAATTATCTATATTATAGACATAATAATTATATATATATATAAATATCTTACATTCACTGCCTCATGTAAGTGTAGAAGACAACCAATAGAAAAATAGCAAGTTACAATATTCTCTTACATGTGTCCCTCATTCTTTTCTTTTTTTTTTCAGTACAAATACTATATCAAAAATTATATAATAATATAATATATATCTATATAGTTATTTTATAACAGTTAGATCTTTGTTATGCGTTTTTGTTTTTTGTTTTTTTTGTTATATATTCAAACGACACTGTTTTGGTCATCTATACACAATAATATACAAAAGAATTTATACACCTATAAATTTAAAATTAATATACTAAATAGAGAACATGTAGCATGCATAGACTGATTTATTCATTATATATATATATATATATTATAATATATCAATTTTGAGAGTTATTTACATATTATTCTTCAAATAAATTAAAAATCAGGTTTTTGTTTTTTTTAAAACAATATAATTAATTTATCTGAGAATTTGATTTCAAATAAATCGAAATCACTTTAAATTTTATATTACATATTCACTATTTATTTTGCTATATTCCATAATGATAACAAAAATTTAAATAAAATATCCGAGATTAGTACTATTTATAATATTTTATTGTTACCAAGCGAAAAATATTTTAATTTTAAATTTTGTATTTAACATTTATTTTGGTATATTCTATATTGATAACAAAATGTTAGCTATAATACTTGAAATTAATATTTTATTTTGAATTAGTATTTGAAACTAACGTAATTTTAATAATAGTTTGTTATACTAACCACTTTAGAATATTTCTTTTGATAAAATTAGGTTTGAATTTCTTTCATCCTCTTCTATATAAGTTTGATGTAATAAAATTTCAGTCAATTAAAAACATAACAAAAAAGTTCTAGAAAATTTAATGCATAAAAGTGGTTTTCCATTATGTTTGAGTTCTTAAACCAATAAGTCAACAATAGAAAATAAAAGTTATTATCATTCGACTTTGAATTTTTTTTACGAAAGTGTATGGCGTGGCAGTTGAATTAATTTAGGTTGATGATCAAGTATGCTAATATCTATCAATATTTTGTACACATTTTTATGTTTTTTCAAAATTTTAACATAAACTAATATTTGTTTTTTAGAGTTCAAAAATTCACTAGATACTAAAGCAAAATTTAATTGAAAAATTTAGTCATCTTTTGCAAAGGAGATACTAAGATAATTACTAATTTCCAAGTATGTGAGAAAGTGGAAATTCCAAAACCAGTTCTCATAAGTATAAGATCTCATTTGTGTACGCTACTATTGTATGGTAAACTGACTTTTTCAGATCATTCATTTAGTTTTGAATTCATAGGCTACAATAAATTACTTGTTAGAAAACTAAACACCAATTACCTAATTAGTGAACACTCTTTATCCATTACTTTACATTTCATTATTTTTTAATTTTATAATTCGATATGTAACTATTAAAAACTAACGTTTTTATAATCAACCTATTAAAACATGAAACAATTGTTTTGATAGCGTTATATATATAATATTTTGATAGCTAACTTATCTTAATAACAAATATATATTTAAAGATGTTATTGGACAATTGTTTTACTTTGATCTTATAATTGTCATTACGACTAATGGAAAAAAAAAACCAAACTGATTCATTTTAAGCTTCGTAGTGCAGAGTATGTTTTTAGATTCTATTTAAATCATTTTATTTTTAATATATACTGTTTTATAGTCAACAAAAAACATAAACAAAAAATACTACTAACAATTTTTATTTTTCTTTTAAATTATAAAATAGTTTTCTTTAAGATTTATTTTATTAAAAAATAATTTATGATATACCTAAAAAATAATAATATTTCATGATAACAAATTTATAAATTTAAATAAATATATATTTTATTTGTCCTTAATATATATTAAAACTAAATTTTTGGACTTATTATATTAATTTAAAATAACTACAATTTTTAAAATTTGTTTATTTATTGGTAAAAGGGATTTCATCATTTGTTTTGATACAATTAATTTAAATTCAAACTAGAAAACAATTTTCTTTTGTATTTATTTTATTAAGAAATAGTTTACGATAACATAAAATAATAAAATATTTTATGATGGGTCTATAAATCTAAATAAACACATGTCTTAAATCAAAATAAATACGTGTTTAAAAACCAAAATATATACGAGTTAAAAATTCACAATCATATACAATTTTTGGCAATAGTAAATTATTAAGTTCAAGAGTCAAAATAACTAGAAAATATATATCTACGAATATAACTTAACTGTATTTTGTTGTGTGTGAAAACATAAATTTGTATTATCTTTTATATTTTATTTCTATTATCTCATAATAAATTAAAATTATTTATTTATTAGTTAAAGAGGTGTCATCATTTTTTGAAAGAATTTATATATTTTTAAATAATAAAACAATTTTTTGTATTTAAATTTATTAAAAATAATTTATAATATACATAAATAATAATAATATTTCATTTTAATATATTTTAAAATTCAAATGAACATGTGTCTAAAAATTAAAATAGATATAAGTTAAAAATTGAAAACGGATCTAATATCTTAAATGAATTCAAATCTAATAATCTATATAAACACAGATTTAAAAACCTAGATGAATATAGGTCTAAAAGCTTAATGAACATGAGTTTAAACACTTAACATAAGTAAAAAAAAATTTATATACGAACAATTTAACATCAAAGTCTTAGTAATCATAGATCGGAATTATCGTTGTAAACTGATTTTTATTTAATTAATATATAAAATAAATAAATTTATATATATAAAACAAACCATGAAATAAGAAATAAAAACTAGTATCACATATAAATATTATTAACAAATATAAATAAAAACAAGTGTAAAATTTACTTTTTATTAAAAACGCCTCATGTCTAACACGGGTAACCTAGTCTATAATTAATAATTATTACCATTCTTTTCGTATAAAAATTATCATAACAGCTCGACCAAAAAAGAAATTTCTTTATCATAGCAGTATTGCAAGTAAAAGTGTTCAGTCCATTAAACCTAAGGCCCAATATGCTTTAAAGAGTTGTGGCCCAGTTTGGCCCATATTTGCTGTGCTCCCTTGTGGTTTGCCCGGAGCTCAAGAAACGATCGCTTCTTTTCTTCTCGTCCTTGTTTTGTTTGTCACTTGAGTTATTACTTCTTCTTCTTTTCCTCTCTTCATCCTTCGTTTCGATTTGATTATTTTTCTTCAGTAAGGTACGTTTCCGATCCTTAGTCGAGCTCGAGTTTCGTTGAATTGGCTTGGAATGGAGATGAGGGTATAGGGTTTTTATTCCAGCACAGATGTATCTCGTGCTAGATCTAATTTGGATTTTTAGTGAAAAGCTCTTTGATTTCCATCTGATTTTGGTTTTGTTTCATGCCGGACTAGCTATATTTTGATGTAGCTTCTTCGATATTCGATGCATACTTGTTTTTTAAATTATTTTTGTTCCGTTTTCAATTTGGGGTTTTGCGTTATTCTGTAGGGTTTGCAAAATGAAGTTTGATACGACTGGGTTCGAAACATCCATTCCTATGATTGGATTTGGCTCCAGCAGCGATTTGCTTGATGGGTTTTCTTCTGTGCCCTCGTTTGATCTACCCCGAACAACTGATGTGAGTTTATTTTTTCGTTTCGTGATTCCAAGCAGAGTGAATTTCCATATTCCTGTAATTTGATGTGAACTGATTGTTTTGTGGGTTTCAGTTTGATGGATTTCAGAAAGAAGCTGTACAGATGGTGAAACCTGCAAAAGGAACAACTACACTCGCTTTTATCTTCAAAGAAGGTGTCATGGTCGCTGCTGATTCTCGGGCTAGCATGGGAGGATATATCTGTATGTTCTTTTATCATTGTACTTTTAACCTTTTTTTATGTGCTTTATAGTGCAGACTTTGATAGTGTTTAGCTATGAAGTTTCTGAAGAATTCCGCAAAAATATGAATCCTTTTGATGTAGTTGACTGGAGAAACACAATTACAATGGAGATTAAGTTAGCGTATTGTTTTTGGTTTGGCTTTGTCTTAGAGTGTCAAACAAATTTCAGTCTTTTCTCTGTTGGTGAGTAAACAGAAATAGGAAGGAAGCGTTTATGTGATTGCTGCTAATGTTTCCATATTGTTTTTTTTGCTTTCAGCCTCACAATCTGTGAAGAAGATTATTGAAATCAACCCTTATATGCTTGGTACAATGGCTGGAGGAGCTGCTGATTGCCAATTCTGGCACAGAAATCTTGGAATTAAGGTAGCGTAGCTCGTTTTATTCTCTTTGCTGTCTGAGAAGAAGCTTGAAACTCTGATGTATCTTCATAATGTGGTTATCAGGAATCTTGTTGCCTTATTTTTATAGTGATTTATTAATTTCCGGAAGCAACAAATTCATCATCTGTTTCGACAAACTTTGAATGTTTTTAGTTTTATTTATATCTAAGAATATTTAAGAGTTTGCTTGTCTGATAGTGACCTTATGTTAATATGTCTGATCTCTTGACTTATTTATTTGCTCAAGTGCCGACTCCATGAACTGGCAAACAAGAGGAGAATCTCTGTTTCCGGAGCTTCAAAACTTCTTGCAAACATGCTCTACTCATACCGTGGAATGGGACTTTCTGTCGGCACAATGATTGCTGGATGGGATGAAACTGTCAGTAAAACGAACTTCATCTATTTAACACTGTTGTTTTATTCTAACTCATTGGAAACTTCGAAATGCTATATCCTTCTTGTATATAGGGCCCTGGACTATACTATGTTGACAATGAAGGAGGAAGACTCAAGGGAGACAGGTTTTCGGTCGGTTCTGGTTCACCATACGCTTATGGTGTACTCGACAGTGGGTAAATCATTTCTCCAACATCCTCGTCGTTACCTTTGTCCAAAACCCGAAAGTTAACAAACGAAATCTAATGATGTTAGTTAAGCAAGCGGTTCATATGTATGATTTGACTTGTATTATTAGGTACAAGTTTGATATGTCTGTTGAAGAAGCTTCCGAATTAGCAAGGAGATCAATCTACCATGCAACATTCCGTGATGGAGCCAGTGGTGGAGTTGCTAGCGGTTAGTTCTCACAATTCATTCTTTTGGTCCAAATGTGTTATCAAACCTTTGAGATCTCGATTTAGCTCATAATATTGGTCTCTTCTTATATGATTAGTATACCACGTCGGTCCTAAAGGATGGACGAAACTGTCAGGAGATGATGTTGGGGAGCTACACTATCACTACTACCCTGTGGCTCCAGCCATCGCGGAACAAGTCATGGAGGAAGCAGCCGCCGAGTAGAAAAAGAACCTTTTATTTTCTAATCTTTCAGTCTCTTTTATTTTCATGCATTTTGTGATAAGTAAATACTGAGTTTTCTCTAGCTTAAAAATCTTTGGCACTCTTGTTTACGGATCTGAAATGTTGCCCGTGAATTATTATTCTCTATGAAGATTGTCTTTTTCTGCATTCACACGGCTTATTCACTAAATCCATTGTGAACTTTTCTCACATCTTCCAAAGTGGAAGAGTCACGCTGGTCGACAATGACATAGTGATGAATCGATTTTTAATCGAACAAATTCCTCTAAGTAGCAGAGAAAGCCATGAGTTCCATGACTCGGATTGATTCTAGTGATCCAATCAATCAGTGGGGTTATTACGATTTGAGATTGAGAAGAAGATTGAAAGTGTTCGAGAGGAAGATCGAAGAAGTTTTCAATTCTGTTTTTCTTCTTAACCAACTCACAATGTAAAACAATTGTACTTATACAAAATGAAATTGAGATAATATAAACCAAACCAAAATGTTAAATAACCAAAACCCGGTTAACCGATAGTTCAAAATCTATTAGTCCCCCTCAAGATGTGCTGAAGATATTATGAAGGACACATCTTGGATTGCAAGTAAACAAATTGATGCGGGAATAGAGGCTTGGTTAGAATGTCAGCCACCTGATTTTCTGTGCGAACATGGAGCAGTTTCATGAAGCCTTTATCTAAGCGTTCTCGAACAGTGTGGCAATCAACCTCAACATGTTTAGTCCGCTCATGGAAAACAGGATTCGAAGCAATGGCAATGGCGGCAGTATTATCAGAAAACAGAACAGGGAGTGAAGTGGAAGAAAGATGCAAGTCATGGAGTAAAGTGACTAACCACATCATTTCACACGTTGCCAAGGCCAAAGCTCGATACTCTGCCTCAGCAGAAGAACGAGAGACCGTGGGCTGCTTCTTGGAACGCCAAGAGATGAGTGAGGAACCCAAAAACATAACAAAACTAGTAGTAGAACGGCGACTATCCTGGCAAGCAGCCCAATCAGCATCGACAAAACCCTTTAAAGAGAGATCAGAGTCCGCATAATAGAACAAACCTCGACCAACTGAGCCTTTGAGATAAGCCAAAACCTTATACACAGCCTGTAAGTGCACAGTATGAGGAGCTGAAGAATACTGACAGAGTTTGTTAACCGCAAAAGAAATATCAGGACGAGTAATGCAGAGATGAATCAGGCGGCCAACCAAACTTCTGTATTGTTCTTGATCCGAGAGTAAAAGACCATCAGACTTGGAAAGCTTTGAGTTCGGAGTCATAGGAACCAAAGAAGGCTTACAAGCAAGCATGCCAGTAGAAGATAAGAGATCTAAAGTGTATTTCCGCTGGCAAAGAGAAATCCCAGAGGATGTGCGAGCAATTTCCAGGCCTAAAAAATACTTCAAAGCACCAAGATCCCTGAGCTTGAAACGATGTTTCAGAGCAGATGTTAAAGATTCAGCAGCAAGTTCAGTAGTACTAGCAACAACAATGTCATCTACATAAACCAAAACCGCTATAAAATCATGATCAGATGCCTTAACAAAAAGAGTATGATCTCCATGACTCTTAGAGAATCCAAAATCAAGAAGAGCTGCCGAAAACTTCAGGAACCACTGGCGAGAAGTCTGTTTCAATCCATAAATGGATTTCTTCAAACGATAAACAGCATTTAGAGGAAGAGTGTCCCCCTTACTCTCTGCATAACCTTCAGGTAAGCGCATATAAACCTCTTCATCGAGGTCACCATTTAAGAATGCATTAGAGATATCAAGTTGCTTCAGAAACCAACCTTTAGAAGCCGATACCTTAAGGAGAAGTTTGACTGTCGTCATCTTAGCAACAGGAGAAAAAGTTTCAGTGTAATCTAACCCCTCCTTCTGTGTATAACCTTTGGCAACCAAGCGAGCTTTATAACGCTCTAAACTCCCATCAGAATGAAATTTCACAGTAAAAACCCACTTACAACCGACTGCCTTCTTCCCTTTAGGCAAGCTAGTAATCTCCCAAGTCTTAGTAGACTCCATAGCAGCAATCTCCATATCAAACGCTTTACACCAGTCAAGAGAATTCTTTGTCTCAGAGTAACTTTGTGGAATAGGGATTTTTGTGATGTTATTAATATATAACATATGAGAAGAAGAAATCTGTGAATATGATAAGTGTGTAGAAATGGGATAGGACGTGTTATTTGAAAAAGAATAACAGTGATAGTCTTTGAGATGAGCAGGTAATTTGACTGCTCGTTTAGAAGAAATTTGTGATGGAAGTAAAGATGATGGAGAAATGGAAGATTATGGAGAAGGAGAGTTAAGTGTACCTGAAGGCAAAGAATTTTGTTGACGAGATGAATCTGAGGATGGAAAGAAGTCCATCATATCGTCTTCATTAGAACCATATGCCATAGGAAACACATTTTCATGAAACACCACGTTTCGAGTAATGAAGATTATGTGACTATGTAAATCCATCAGTTTAAAACCTTTAACACCAGAAGGATAACCCATAAAGATACAAGCACGTGCACGAGGTTGAAATTTGTGACGTGATTTAGGAGAAGTAGAACAATATGAAAGACAACCAAATGTTCTGAGTTGATTATAATCACGAGATTTCCCTGTGAGTATTTCATATGGAGTCTTATCATATAACAACTGAGAGGGTGTTCTATTGATTAGAAATACTGCTGTCAATATGCAATCACCCCATAAGGAAAGTGGTACCTTTGATTGGAACAATAAAGCTCTGGCAACATTCAATAGATGTTGATGCTTACGCTCCACAACCGAGTTCTGTTCGGGTGTCTCAGGACATGAATGATAAGCCACGATGCCTTTGGCTCTGAAGAAATCAGCAAACTTCAATTCCTGAGCATTATCTGATCTCACAGATTTGACTTTGAGATCAAATTGTGTTTCAACCTGCGTAACAAAGGCTGGAAAAACAGTAAGTACATCTGCTTTAGTCTTCAAAAGATACACCCAGGTTGCTCGGGAATGATCATCTACTATTGGGAGAAAATATCGAAAACCTTCAACTGTTTCCTCTGAAAATGGACCCCAAATATCAATGTGTAACAACTCAAGATTTGTATTACACATGTTATTCAAAGAAGGAAAATATAATTTTCTCTGTTTTGCGAGATGACAAACATGACAATAAGATTGTTCTTTATTCTTGTGTAAAGATGTCTGTAAAACAGAAGAAATACTAAGTCTAGAGTATGAGGGGTGTCCTAATCGTTTGTGCCACAAGTTAGCATCCACTACAGCAGCATTCACCAAAACATCCTTCTCTGTAAGTTCTTGTGTATCCAGCACATAGAGATTTCCCATTCTCTTACCCTGACCAATCTTCATTGCCTTGATAATGTCCTGTATTTCACAGCAAAATTCATCAAACCAAACTTTGAGAGACAGAGTAGTAGTCAATGAACTAACACTGATAAGGTTAAGACGAAATTCTGGTATAAACAGAACATTATGAAGAACAATCTCTTTGGTCAAGTGTATGACACCAATCCCACTGATCTTAACACAAGAACCTGTTGGCAAATTCACATAACTCGAGATAGAAGTATCTAATGTCTGAAACAATCTTCTATCATGAGTAACATGATGTGTTGCTCCTGAATCTACTACCCAAGCAGTAGTGGACAAAGTGTGACGAGACACTGCCAGAATGCCAACAAAACAAAATATGGAGGGAGAAAAACTGATACCAGAAGGAGCTGTATTCGAAGAGGTTGAACCAATATCTGCAATCTGTGATCCAGTGCCAGAATGTTGCAACTTTGAGCTAAAAAGAGCAATAAAATTCTGGATTTGATCTGGAGTAAGATTGCCAATTAGAAATGAGTCATTTGATTTTGTCCAGTAACTGCTGCTGCAATTGGTGTATGTGAAATTTGTTTATTACTCTTCTCTGCTGATTTTCCTTTGGAAACAAAACCTGGAGGGAAACCATGCTTTTTGTAGCATTTCTCTACAACATGTCCTACCCGATTGCAATAAGAACATATAGGTCTGCCCTTATTCGGACCTTGTTGAACATAACTCACTGTGATATCCGATGTAGAAGACAATATGTTCTGGAAAGCAGCAGCTGGAGGCATAAGATTTGAGAAATTCTTTTGACTATCATCTTGATCAAGCATATGATAAACCTCCACCAAGCTTGGAAGAGCTTTCTTAGCTATGATTTGTCTTCGGATCACTGAGTAAGACTCATTTAGTCCTGCCAAAAACTTCACAATCTTTGCTCTCTGCCTTAAGATGTAACCTAGCTGCCTTACCACATGTACATGGTTCATCAGGTTCTTCGGAACCTTCAAGTTGATCCCATAATGTCTTCAGATGCGTATAATAATCAGATAATGAGAGTGTTCCTTGTCGAAGATCCTGAATCTCCTGAGTGAGATTGAAAGTCCTAGGCAAATTTGACATATGAAACCGACCATACAAATCAAGCCAAATATCTACAACATTATCAATCCTCAATATACTCTTATAGATCTGTGGTGAGACTGAATTGAGTATCCATGACTTTACCATTGAGTTACATCAAGACCAAATACGAAATTTCATTAAATCTTCTGGTCTTTTCACAGAACCATCAATGAAGCCTATCTTATTCTTAGCATCAAGAGATATCTTCATAGCAGCATTCCAATCATCATAATTCGAACCATCAAGTCGAATAGAAACAATATTCAAACCTGGATGATCGGAGCTGTGAAGGTATAACGGAGAATCTTTCGGATCTGTAGCATCATCTTGTTTTACAATGCGCGAGTATCTTTCAGCATGTTTCATTGCAATCGAAGGAGATTGCGGAGGAGAAATCGAAGCTCGATTGGTTCTTCGAGTTGCTGAGTTTGTCGCAGCTTGTAAACGAGCAGATCTTCGTGGATTCTTCATGATTTTCACCATTGTTACCAAGAAAAGAGCTTACAGAGTAAAGATTGATAATCGATGAAACAATTTCGAGCTCAAAACCAAGAAATTGGCTTTGATACCATATTACGATTTGAGATTGAGAAGAAGATTGAAAGTGTTCGAGAGGAAGATCGAAGAAGTTTTCAATTCTGTTTTTCTTCTTAACCAACTCACAATGTAAAACAATTGTACTTATACAAAATGAAATTGAGATAATATAAACCAAACCAAAATGTTAAATAACCAAAACCCGGTTAACCGATAATTCAAAATCTATTAGGGGTTTGGACCAAAATACCCAAATCATCCTTTTGTGGCATTCCTGAATTCAAAAAGCCAATTTTCACAATTCCTGCTACCTTTTTTTTAACTAATTTACAATCACTTGATCAGAAAGTGTTTACGAATTGATCACGTCTTCAACACCTTTCATTCATAGTATAAATATTACTCATTGGAAGTTCCAAGTCAATCTCACAGAAGACTGAGGATAGAAAAAATGGCGATCTTGCTCTGTTTCTTCTTGGTTTTCCTTGTTACTCTTGTATCATCAGTCTTTCTTACACAGATAAAAGACGCAAAATTTAATCTTCCTCCGTGCCCTCCAAGTATTCCGATCATTAGAAACCTACACTATCTCTCAGGATTGCCTCACAGATGCTATCATACGCTCGCCATCAAATACGGTCCTGTGATACTTCTCCGTCTTGGTTTTGTCCCAATGGTTCTGATCTCCTCAAGCGAAGCAGCTGAAGCTGTAATGAAAAGTCATTAGAATGTTGCATGCGGCTATATTGAAATAAACTTGAATAAAGATATTTGCTGAAGAAGTTAGGTAATTAGATTATATAAAATTGAGATATTTTAGGAGTTATTTAAGATATAGTTATCTTAATGAGAATAGAAAATTATCAAATCTATATAAGGAGATGTCAAGGTTGTGGCATAACTTATGAGATTAAGAGTTTGAGAGTTTAGGTTTTGAGTTATTTAACTAAGCTAATAAAGAAAAGTTATTTCTTTAATTTTTGATTTCATATTCCTAAATTCTTCATTTGGTATCAGAACCTTAAGAATTATGAGGGAGTGATTAAGTAAGGTCTTTATCACGAGAAGAAGATAGATAAAACATCAATGGTGGACGATCAAGCATTAGTACCCGCAGAGAAGAAAAAAGGCGGAGGAATCTCTTCCTCCATAACATGTCTGATGTTAACCGCAACCAACTATATTGTTTGGTTCATAAGGATAAGGTTATATCTTAATATACATGAAAGATGGAAAGTAGTTGAAACAGAGATCGAAGACAAGAAAAATAATAAAATGGTGATGGCACTCCTATTCCATACCGGAAGATCTTATTCTACGAGTCGGTGAACTAGATACGAAAAAGGTATGGGAGGCTATCAAAACTCAGAATCTAGGGGCAGAGCGTGTTAAGGAAGCAAGGCTAGAAACATTGATGTCCAAATTTAACCACCTCAAGATGACAGAAACCGATACAATAGATGAATTGTGGAGAAATTATCTGCTATTTCATCTAGGTGTTATTCTCTTGGAGATAAAATCGAAGAAAAAAAAGTTGGTAAAGAAGTTTCTCAAGTGTATTCCTAGAAAGAAATACATCCACATGGTTGCATCTCTTGAGCAATTTCTAGATCTTAAAACTGCATGCATTGAGGATGTAGTAGGACGTCTAAAAGCCTATGAAGAAAGAATCCTCAAAGAAGATGAAGAAGCTCAAGACAATAAAAAACAGTTGATGTATTCAGAGGCAAGGGATTCTAGGGAAGGATCGAGAGGAAGGGGAAGATGAGGACATGGTCGTGGAAGGGTACAAGGTCAAGGTAATGGAGACTTTGATTTGTCCAATGTAATTTACTACCAGTGTGATAGATACAAACACTTTGCTTCTAAATTTCCCGGATCGATTGCTTAAGTTACAAGACACACAAGAAGATGAAAAGGAAGAAGAAATTCAAGAGGTTCGCGGCTTGTTTCTACATGAGATCGTGTTTAAAAACAAAGAAAATTGTGTAACAAGTAATTTCAAGACAAATAATAAGGAAATCAACTCTTGGTATTTAGACAATGGAGCTAGTAATCACATGATCGGAGATAGAAGATACTTTACGAAGCTTGATGAAACCATCACCGTGAAGGTGAGATTTGATGATGATTCACGAGTTGATATCAAAGGAAAAGGATCGATATCCATTGTTGATCGAAACGGAAATGAAAAAGTGATGAAAAACGTGTATTTTATTCCCGATTTGAAGAACACCATAGTAAGTCTTGCACAAGCAACAAAGGAAGGTTGTGATATTAGGATGAAAGGAGATTATCTAACCATGCACGATCGTGAGGGAAAATTACTTGTTAAGGCAAAACGATCTCGAAATTGTTTATACATGGTTCAAATAGAGATTTGTGGATCATGCATGTTTGGAAAACAAACTAAGAAATTGGGTCTTGCGCGTGTGACTAGTAAACCTACTATTGTTACTAACAATGAAGATCAGAGGACGACAACGTCCGTGGTGGCTTACACCAAGAGCGGTGATAAACTCAAGCAGCGCTTGGAGTGAGATCAGACTCGAGCTGTGCCTGGAGTGAGATCAGACTCGAGCAGCGCCTGAAGTGGGATAAGACTCGAGTTGCGCCTGACGTGGGATCAGAATCGAGCAACTCCTGACATCCTTCAGCATGTGCTTGTCCCAAATGCTCTAAATTATGCTCCAAAAGTACCTAGTATCACTCCTTATGCATGTGTGTGTTATGCAAAACACAAACTGTGTATTATGAACCTATTGGAATCTAAAATGATGATAATGGTGTGAATGTAATGCATATCGAGTTAAATAATGCATCTAACATATACTAAAATGCAGACCTATAAACTCTCCTAAACTTAGTATTTGCTTGCCCTCAAACAAATACATAGTGCTAAGAAGGAAAAGATGGTGCATACACTGGGAACACCTTCCCTCAAACAAACAACTCAGTATGCCGCCACAAATGAACCCTTATTCCATTGTAAAAACACAATCTATTGTCATCAAGACTTAGCATCCTAACCAAATATCTTTAGTGCTTAGCTTGACTCTAAGAAGCACAAATTTGATTCCTAGTTCCAAAGGTGCATACCTCAAGAGGGGTTATTGATCATAGACTATTAATACAACTTCCAAGAGCTTAGCAAGACTTAATTGATTAAGCACATTTATCATTTATCTTTTAGATTCAGTTTTTGCTCAAACTCAGGATTTTTGCTCGAGCTTTATCAGTGAACGCAAGGAAGTACGGGTTTATGCACAATCTTGATTCACCTTACGCATCAATATCTTAGCTTTCTCAATGAACACGGAAAGTACGGGTTTACGCACAGTCCCGGTTCACCTTAGGCAATATCATATTGGTTTTACTAGTGATCACAAGAAAGTACGGATTTACGCATAATTCCCGTTTAACTTATACCTCATTATGTGAGCTGAGTTATAGGAAAAATACTTATCTTTTTCGTTCCATTGTTTCTAATTGACAAGCTAAACTCAAGGAATGATCAACTTCAATGCATCTCAAACACCTAACTTGGCAAAATTAAATTCAATTTTAGAGGTAACAAACCAGGTCCTTTCGAGACACAACATAAGCACATGTTTTAAAGACGAACGATCTACCAGTTATGTTTTGAAAGGGAAGAGGCGCAAGTCCAAGTGTTCAGTATGGTTACTAATCAGTCAACCTAGCAAGACTGTCAATCCTTAACAAGGTGATTCCCAAAACTTAGACTTGATCCTAAGTGCAATGCATGAAAAATGTTTTTTTTTTCAATGCCATGGATGATACGTATGAAACATGAGGAAAATCAATTTAAGAAAATAACAAAATGATTAGTAGTACTCTAGGTTCTCCTCCGAACTTAAATCACACAGCCCTTATGTTGATAAAAGCTTGAAGAAGGTCCTAGAAAAGCAATGACATAATAAAGTAAATACAATGGTATGTACAAGAGGAGGTTGGCGCTCTTACCTCAGCAAAATAGAGACCATCCAGAGGGATCCATGTCCATGGAATCCTCGAGTGGTTGCGGTTCTTGTGGGGAAACTGTAGGTTGATATGGTGCAAGTGGGTCCAAGAAATTGAATGTTGTGTGGTGTGTCTGTGAGAAATCCTGCGATTGCATTGTAGTGTCTGCTACATGTGGCTCGGCGCTTGTACTTCTTCGCTTCCAACATCGATGTCGGTGCAACACTGGACCTACGTCGCCTTCAGTGTTGGACGTTCTGAGAGAAAGTGTCTCTGTGTTAGCTAGGGTCTGTTCAACTTCATAAGTATCTTCAATCCACTAGGCCCAAGCAAAGTTAAGGTTAAAAGGAGATGGTTGAGGCCTTGTCTGCTGCTGCCGAGGTTGTGGTGATGGCTTAAGAATGTGTGATGACACCCTGCGAGGTTGCTCTGACATCGAGCGCCTTCTAGGCTGCTGTGATGTTGAGGTGGAAGGTTGGCTTAACTGTGGAGTCTTCACAGTGTATGCTGTAGATATCAAGTTTGTATCTTGTCGAACGTTGGATGTGCATGTGAGAGCATTGAGCTTATCCATCAAGCTCTTTATGTGCTTGTTTTGCCACTTGCTCAACTTCTGCAAGATTGATATGTGCTTGTGGGCGGCTGTCACTGCTTTTGGCATTTTTGAATCCACGTATTCATCAAAGTAGTAGCATTCTGGTGCCCATTTCCCCGTCTCAATCTCGGCGGTTCCTTGTGCTCTCTGCGATGGTTGGTCTCGAGTGCCCGAGAGGAGCTCCATTGGTGGCAGAAATGTGATGTTCCCTTCAAGCCCGAGTGCAGTGTACTCTTGGTTTGGAAGCAGTATGAGTGAGTCGTGTTGCCCTGCAGGGATTGTAAACTGATATAACTAGAGTCCTTTGCGTTGTCCTTTTCGCAAGATCTTGTGTTGGATAAGATATGATGTGTCGAACCATTTTTTGGCGATGGGCTTCGATCTAACATGCACGCTACAAGCCTCCAATATCCTTGTCACGATCCCACCAATGCAGATGCTTACATTGTCCTTGTTCTATAACGCACTTGTCCACTTCTTATAGCCCAACAACTGCTTCATCAAGGCTCTTGCGAATCCATTGTTATTATGATTGCCGGAGAAATGCATACCGTAATCAACTGCGTTCAACTCACTTTTCAGTCCCTCATCGATCATCTTCAACTCTTGGCGCCTAACATTTCCAGATTCGTATCTAGCAAAACATTTACATGCAACAATCTTGTGGAAGTATCGGACCGCAAGGTTCCTAATTTTTTTGCACTTACTTTGAAACGGGTTATAGTCGTCAGGACCCGCGATCATTTTCCACAGGTAGTTCAACTCCCCTCGATCGAAGTTGTTGTCTCGTCGCGATAGCTCAAAAAGCTACGCGAATTGTGTTGCTGAGAATGAATAAGTGATGCCACTAATCACAAAAGTCAAGGATCTAAACCCATCAATTTTCCGTAGTCACAGAGTATGTCCGCAACTCGACTAAGGCAAGAAATTGTATAGTTTTCAATTTGTACGTGGGGCGTGGACTAGAAACAAATTATGTTATCCCGTTGTGTCACAACATATGATCCACGTATTTTGCGATTCCAAGTTGCACCATAGTCTCGCTGTGAAGGTACTGCATACCCACTACCTTCATTTTTCTGAAATCCTGATGTGCTTCCTTGGTGCTCACGGTGTGCGTAGTCAAGTCAAACACTGACACATCAACTTGATCATCGCTCTCAATCAAGGATTTCACATTCTCGGCTGAATCGTAGTTCGCTTCTTTTCTTATTGCCTTTCCACAGGTTTTCATAGTCACTCTCCTCTCTGAATCCGAGTCGGACTCGACCTCAAGAATTTTGATTGGAGATTCCTCTGCCATTGAGCTTGCTTTTTCTTCTCTTTGAAAACCCTTCCCCTGAATTCCTCATGTTTGGCTCTAAGTACTCAATTACTTTCTTGAACGGTGGGCTACAGCTTGTGACACGAGCGTGTGGAAGAGGGAGGTCGAGTGGACCTTCACTCGCATGAGACTCGATTTGGGTTCCCAGTGCGTGGGGTGAGTGTATCGCTGGAGCGTGGGGCGAATGGCGCCTGGGCGCGTGTGGTACATGACATATTGTTGGTGACTCAAGCGCTTGGTGGAGCGGTCGAGTGTGTGGAGCCTCGTTCTGCAACTCAAGCTGCGGGCTCGAGCGGTGAGGCGAGTGTTAAGGCGGCGCACGGGAGATAGAGCGTTGAGGCGGCTGGGGCGTGGGCGCATGTGGTGTGTGGGCGGCTCGAGCTGGTTGCAGATGAGGGAGCTCGAACAGTGACTAGAATGTTGAAAGGGCTCGATCATGTTCTCGAGTGTTCGATGTGGTGAGGGCTCGAGCGTGGGCTCGAGCTTGTACTTGGTTGGCTCGAGCTATTTGTAGGCTCGAGCGGGTCCGGCCGAGGGATCTCGAGCGGTTGCTTCCGAGGGAGCTCGAGCGGATGCGGTCCTAGGGAACTTGGTTCACACCTTCATGGTAATGGACATGCTCCCCACGCTTGTCTTCCACTCCACTTGATTCAAAAAAAAAAATTTTAAGAGGAAAGAAGACAAAAGTTGTTAAGGGTGGGTTCTCATGTCTGATTTGACTGGATTATTCCACTATTAGGGTCGGGATTTAACCACCAGTTCCAGTCCATAGCAAAAATTGATCACCTTCTCACTGTTCACTAAGAAATTTAAACCAATAACAACAATAGTAAGAAAATGATGAAAATATTTACAAGGATACCGTGGGATTGCCTCCCAACTGCGCTTGTTTATAGTCGCTGAGCTTGATATTCACACCCATCATAGATGCGGTGGTTCATCGAGGAGAACTAAAGTTCCCTCGGGTTTACTTTCGTCAGACAAGTACGACTTGACTCTCTGGCCATTTACTTTGAAATTTTCACCATCCTTGTTCACAAGAGTGACAACTCCATATGACGACACTTTCATGACTCGAAATGGACCAGACCATCTCGATTTCAATTTCTCAGAAAATAACTTAAGCCTCGAGTTGAACAGTATCACTTGGTCACCTGGTGTAATATTCTTGGGTGCTATCTTTTTGTCGTGGAAGGCTCTAGTCCTTTCAAGTCTATCCTCATCTAACTCACGCAAGTTAAGAAGCCTTTTCTCTTGAGCACTCTGAAGATCAAAAATTTATGAACCTTGTACACAGTGCCTTGTACTCTATATCCACATGCAGATGACATGCTTTTCCATACAGAAGTTGGAACAGAGTTCTTCTAATTGGAGTCTTGAAGGCCGTTCTGTAAGCCTAGAGTGCGTCGTCCAACTTCACTGCCCAATCACGTTTGTTTGAAACTTCCATCTGACCACTGATTTGTAGATGATAAGTTGTAGCTACCTTATGCTTCAATCCATTCTTCTTTAACAGATTCTCAAACACTTTATTGATGAAGTGGGAGCCTCCATCACTAATCACAACACACGGTACTCCAAATCTGGGGAAAATGATGCTCTTGAACAGCTTGATGACGACCTTAGCATCATTAGTCGGACTTGCTACAACTTTAACCCACTTTGAGACGTAATCCACTACAACGAGAATATAGCGATTTCCATGGGATGGTGGGTTGAATGACCCATAAAGTCGATTCCCCAGCAGTCGAATACCTCAACTTCTAGAAGTGGGTTCTGTGGCATCTCGTTCCTTCTACTGATACTACCCATTCTTTGACACGGATCACATTTAGATATAAAGTTCTGAGTATCCCTTAACATAGTCGGCCACCATAACCCGAATTGTAAAATCTTCTAGACAATCTTGAATGTGGCAAAATGCCCACCGTAGACAGACCCATGACAATGCTCCAGAACGCCATGAATCTCTTAATTTTGATATACATCTTCTAAATAGACCATCTGCTCCTTTCTTGTATAAGTAGGGTTCATCCCAGAAGTAGTGGTTGACATCTCTAAAAAACTTCTTCTTCTAATAGGAATCCAAACAGTTAGGAACTTCACCAACGACTTGGTAATTGACCAAATGTGCATAACAAGGTATAATGTATCAAGCTAGCTTCTTGTTGATTCGAGAACAATTTTCTTCTACTCCTCGAGTCATGAGTTGCTCATCTGGCATCAAGTCATCAATAGGGGTCGAGTCCTCAATCATCATACGCGACATGTGATCCACCACTCCGTTTTCTACTCCAAGTTTGTCCACAATCTCCAAGTCAAACTATTGCAACAGCAATATCCACCTCAGTAATTTAGGCTTGATGTCTTTCTTCTTCATAAGATATTCCAGTGCTGCGTGGTCTGTGTGAACAATAACCTTGGATCCCACCAAGTACGATCTGAATTTTATAAACGATAAAATAAGTTTCTTTTTTGTGGGGGCATACTTGATTTGGGCGTTGTCTAGAGTCATGCTGGCATAGTGTATCACGTTCAACTTCTTTTCCTTTCTCTGATCCAGGACTGCTCCAACAGCAAACTCGCTTGCATCGCACATGATCTCGAATGGGAGATCCCAGTCTGGAGCTTGGACTATTGGAGCAGATATCAACACCTCTTTGATCTTACAGAATGCTTCGAAACACTGAGGGTTGGAATTGAACTCGACCTCTTTGCATAGTAGGCTCGTTAGGGGCTTTGCAATTTTGGAGAAGTCCTTGATGAATCTTCTATAAAACCCAGTGTGACCAATAAAACTTTGAATATCCTTCACTGTCTTAGGGGGTTGCAGCTGAGCCATGACCTCAATCATTCGGGTGTATAGGGATCTGAAAGATCCCGCTATACCCATCAAGGAAACACTAATACTTTCTACCAGACAACCTTTCAAATTTCTCATCAATAAACGAAAAAGGGAAATGGTCATTTCTACTACATAAATTCAGCCTCCTATATTCTATGTATATCCTATGCCCGTTATGGTTCTAGTGGGTATTATTTCATCTTTATCGTTCTTAACCACAGTGATACTCCCATTCTTAGGAACACAATGCACATGCGAAACACACTTACTATCAGAGATTGGATATATAACATCAACGTCTAGCAACTTAAGTATCTTTTTTTTACCACTTCTTTAAGGTTTGGGTTCAATCTCCTTTGGGGCTCTACACTATAATGAGATTCATCTTCTAAGTGTATCTTATGCATGCAAAAGCTTGGTGAAATTCCTCTAATATCTCTAAGTGTGTATCCTATGGCTTTTCTAAAATGTTTAAGCTCAGTCAATAGCATGCTCAATTCATCATCACTCAAGCTATCATTGACAATTACATGATAAGTGGAAATAAAGCCCAGAAAGGTGTACAAGCCCTGCAGGAAGTGGTTTCAGTTTCACTTTGGGTGCCTTGAGCTCAGACCAGTAATCAGTGACAACAGGCGTAGTGCATTCAAGTACTTGCAGCTCGAGTCTCTGATTCGAGCCTGGCTCAGATACACTCGAGTGTAGTGTCACTACTTTACCCTCTGATCTCGCATAGTCTAATTTCTTAACTACTATTGAACTCATGTCTATCCTGTGAGAATCTAGCAGTTTTGTGTAGCATTCAACTTTCAAACTCAAGTACCACTCAACGGCTGGCTTTGTCAAAGCAACTTGTAGTTGATCTTCTACTGCCAATTCTTTTAACAGCTCATCAGCAAGAGTGTCCATTTCGTGAACTGAGAACATCTGACCCTTGATCGTTGGCTTCGTAATCGCATCATTTATGTTGAATTTCATTTTAAGACTGGACCCAAGTTCAGCTTGATCACCCTAGTCCTAACGTCAATTAAAACGCCTATTGTGGCCAAGAAATGTTTTCCAAATGTCAGAGGGTCCTTAGGTTCTTTTTCCATCTCCAAGACAACAAAATCTGTTGGTATCTCAACTCCTCACACCTTCACAAGAAGGTCTTCCAGGATGCCCCGAGGGGTTCTCACTGACTTATCTGCCAGAATCAACGAGATTTTGTAGGACTTGTAATCAACAAAACCTAACTTTTTTGCTACTGAAAGCGACATGAGGTTGATTAAAGCGCCTATATCGCAGAGACACTTGCTGAATGATAAGGGTCCAATCGAGCATGAGATTGTAAAGGTTTCAGGATCACCAAGCTTTTTTGGCACAACTTTCCTTTGGATTATGGTGCAAATCTCATGTGTCAGTACGAACATACCCTCGACTTCTTGAGTTATCTCCTTGACTGCGTCCTTTAGGAATTTTTAGTATGGAGGCATTAGCATAAAAGCGTCCAGAATAGGAATCTTCACCTCAATCTCTTTCATATTCTTATCAAAGAGCGTTTAGTACTTCTCAGTAAGTTCCTTCTTGAACCTTTCGGGAAAAGGTAATTGGGGTTTGTATTAGGGAAGAACAAAGATTTTATTCTTTTCAAGGGTTCTTGTAGGTGGATGAGCGTCTGTCATGTAGGTCTGGGTTCAACTTGGTCTGTTGTGTCGAGCTTATCCTTAGGTGTGAGTTTTATAGTAGACTCTGCCTTATAAATAGCTCCAAGTCGAGTCTCTATATTGAGCGGAATTTGCAGTGGAAATTTTTGTCAGATCCTTGATGAGAAAATCCTCCCCCTCCTGAACCTTACTGGCCTCAATATCCTTAGAACTCTCTGCACGGATCAGCTAATCCCATCCACTTCTCAGAGTGATAGCATTGACGTGATATTTTTTGGGTTGGGAACTGATTTCTTTGGAAGTTCCCCAGTTATCTTCACAGTGGAAGACGATGCTTGTTGACTCTCTACATACTTGAGTCTTGCGTTCAATTTCTCAAACTTGCACGTGAGATCACTGTGAGAGGCGTCAATCTTAGAGTGCACCTCTGCAAACTTTTGTGTGACTTCAGCAGCTGACACTTTTTATCCCTTCAGGATCTCTTGGAGTAGGTTTAAAACTTCTGGTGGCTGTGTAGCGGTTGGTGGAGTGTGTGCTTCATACCTAGGTGGTACGTTTGCAGCTGGCTGGTAACCCTTGTGATATTGCTATTTAGGGACAAATGCATTCAAATGGGCGTGTAGGGGGTTTGGGTGGGTAATCCTCGTTATACTGCCGGTCTACATGTGCTATATTCTCCACTAGCTAACAATCTTCCATGACGTCCTGATTTAGGAAATTTTCATGGCTGGCGGTATCCAATAGCCTTTGGATGTTAGGGTGAACACCTCTATAGAGACTGTTGAACAGTGTCTCAGCAGGGTATCCGTGATGTGGAAACTGAGACTGATAATTCTTGTACCTCTCCCAGGCTTCAGGGAATGTTTCAGAATTCTGCTGGTTAAAAGTAGAGATGGCGTTCCTCAACTTTGCAGTTTCAGAGTTGGAGAAGAATTCGGTAAGAAACACAGATTTGCAAGCTTCCCATGAAGTGATGGAGCCTTGTGGTAGGTGCTTCTCCCAGATGTGGGCTTTGACTCCGAGAGAAAATGGGAACAACTTCAGTTTTAATGCATCCTCACTAACTCCATTGAGTCTTTGTAGTCCATAGAGCCGCTCAAATTCGTCTAAGTGTCCAAGCGGATCTTCAGAAGGTAGGCCATGAAACTGCTTGTTTTGGATCATAGAGATGAGACTGCTCTTGATATCGAAATTGTTGTTCATTATACTTAGAGGAACAATCCCACGTCTCTAGGTTTGAGTGATTGGTGCATCTCTAGCTCTGATTATTCGCGGCCTCCTCTATTGAGGCAGGTCCATAGGAGGAATGTGTGTGTTCGACTCTTTGTCTGCGTTCATTCTAACTCCCTCTGTAAGCGTACTATCGACTTGGTTTCTTTGCGCTTTTAACTCGCGTGGTAGTTGGTTAATGTTGTCAAGAGGCTCGAGAAGATTTTGATTTCCTTGTGAACGTGTTTGCATAAACTGAGTGAAGTCAAACTAAGCAGTATGATCAAGCTGATGTACTGGAGGTTGAAATCACCTGGAACAGAACTCATAACACAGTACCATAAGTAAGTATGTAACGAAAGGTAAAAAGAACTTGAGCTTAAAAAGTTAATAATCCTAATTGTAACTAGCAGAAACCCATTTGGCAACATCGCGAATTTGATAACATGATTTTTACTCTATTGTCAAATCCTATTATATTGTGGTGTCGATGTAGTATAATATGTGTGAATCCAATTGGGAATGTAATTATCAATCAGGATGCAGTCAACTATTCTAATCCAAGCCAATCAGAAGTGAATATGTTTTTGACGATCTAATGTCGGAGAAGGATCAGACACGAGTTGCGCATGGAGTGGGATCAGACTCGAGCAATGCTTGGAGTTGGATCAGACTCGAGCAGCGCCTGGAGTGGGATCAGACTCGAGCTGCGCCTGGAGTGAGATCAAACTCGGGCTGTGCTTGGAGTGAGATCAGACTTGAGCAGCACCTGGAGTGGGATCAGACTTAAGCTGCGCCTGACGTGGGATCAGACTCGAGCAACTCCTAACATCCTTCAGCATGTGCTTGTCCCAAATGCTCCAAATTATGCTCCAAAAGTACCTATTATCACTCCTTACGCATATGTGTGCTATGCAAGACACAAATTGTGTTTTATGAACCTATTGGACTCTAAAGTGATGACAATGGTGTGAATGTAATGCACATCAAGGTAAATAATGTGTCTAAACATAACCTTTTCCACCCTCACCGCAAGCATGATTTGTAGAATAGCCTTAGGACATAATTTCCATAAGAGTGGCTTCATTATCGATCAAGAGATGATCGAAGAGTTTGTTACCGAGGCTGCGACAACTCTAGGAAGTTTTACTTTCTCAGACTTCTTCCCCGGTGGAACTTGAAGATTCATATATTGCTTGTTCCGAACACAGAAGAGGATGCACAAAGTTTCTAAAAAGTTTGGATTCATCTGGAGATATTGTTGCCTTGATGTTGGATAAGATGGAGAAAGAAATTGGACATAAAGATCATTACAATCTCAATGTGGATAATATCAAGGTAGTCCTCATGGTAAAGCTCAAGTTTTAATTCATATATCTTTCTGTTATTCACAAATACTTGATTCATCTGCAACAAGTACTTAAACTTGTAAGTGTGCAGAACAATGATTTGGGCAATGACAGAACTCATCAGGAACCCTAGAGTGATGAAGAAAGCTGACGAAAATATTCGAGCAAAAGAATAAAGCTTGATAAATTTCATAAGCCTTACTAATCATTTGACAATCACTTCACTGAGATTGTGATTTGTGGTGTTTAGTCGGTGGCAATCATTTTCTCGCTAGTCAGCAATCTTTGTCCATGCTTTGGATCCTTTTAGGTGTCCCTATCAACAAACGTTTTTGCCGTTTTCGAATTCTTAATAGTGACAATATAGTCGTTGTGATAACGAAAAAAGATTATGTTGCTCCTATCGATATTTTGAGGCTACAGACTGCGACTGATGAATCTGAAATAGCTCTTATTATGATTCGATTATTTGTTCTATCAAAAAGAGAAGACCATTGGCGGAAGCAAAGCCATTTGTCTTATGTCAAGAATTAAGAAAAGGGAAAAATGTCAAATAAACCTTGTATTTTACCAAAAACGCTGATTAAAACTTGAGTTTTATATAAAGTTGATTAAACTTTGAAGTTTTCGTTGACTTCCAAAAAAACCCTGAAGTTTTCGTTGACAAGGTAAATCAAACCTTCTGTTGAACGGGAATAATAAACACTGTTAGAGCCCCGTTAATTTCCTCAGTTAATAAAAACTCATCGTTTCAATTATCACGTGTCCTTTGATTTTCAGTTCTTAAAACCTGTAACGAAGAATAAGAATTGAAAAGGGATCGAAATCCCTAATTCCTTCAAACCTCGAAACCTCTCTTCAACATTCACTTGTACATGTGTCCGCTCATCAATTTCTTCAGTTTCTGACGCTTCTTCTCTTATATTTTTCATGCAATGAGTTTGATTTCTTCTTCTCGTTCACACAATTCCCGATTCCCTTCGAAGTGTGAGTGTGGGTTAGATGTTAAGATCAAAGACTAAAGAAAATCCTGGTAGGCCTTTTTCGGTGTATAAGCCAAAAAGATGTAAGTTTTCGGTTTTTATGATTCAATCTAGAATGAATTGTTGCAGGTTTTGGTTGTTGTGATTTTCAGAGTTTAAGGAAGGAGCAAGATGAGAGCAAAATTACAATGAAAGAGTTGGACAAGAAGACTAAATGTTCGATGGTTCTCTTTGTTTTGTTCATAGTTATTCTTATCCTTGTCCTTGTAAGGTTTTTTGTCGAAGGTAATTTGATGTTTGAATCAGCAATGTAAGTTATTTGTGTTTGTGTTACTATTTTGGGTAAATGATAACATCGTGTGACGTTTCTGAGTCTTTCTTGTGAGGTTTCTTAGTTAAACTTTATCATATCATCTAACACTTGTTTCCTCTGTAATAGTTTGTCATCTTGTTATTTTGACCTCAATCAAATATGTTTTAGTCACTTTCTCTGCACTTAAAATCCTAAACATCAGATTATTTCTTCTTGTGATTAAACAAATATAAAGAATGACAGAGAATATTAATTGTTTTTAATAGCAAATATAAGTGTGGAACCAAATGTTCATAAAGAAATGTAATGAAACATCGAAATAGAAATGTAATGAACCAAATGTTCATAGAGAAATGTAATGTAACATTAAAATTAAACATAACAAGAAAAATCAAACGAAAAATCATTCACATACTAGTGCCAAACGAAAAATCAGACCATGGAAATGTCTTGGACTAAACATATTAATTGAGCCTTAACATAGTCTTGGATAGAAGTTGGATCCTTGCTACCCCAATGGGAGAATATGAAGACCTTGTGTCCCTTGCGTACTTTGGCTTTCTTGTATATCCTACATGGGAACATGAAACAAAAAAAGATAACAGTAAGTGAAAAAACATGGAAAAATAGCAAGTGTCAATGAGCAATAAAAGAGTAAAATCTGAACTTGATTCTTTAATGGTCTTCCTTGTCTCCTTTTTGGCTAACTCTCTCGCTTCTCGTTGTTACAAGAAGTTTTATTGTGTCCTTCTTCCTTACAATTGGAACATGTTATTACTCTTAAACGACGACATAGTCTTGTGCTACTCGAGGAGGTTGATGCAGATTCATACCGTCCCTTCTTTCTAGTGTAATTGGAAGGCCTACCTGGGTTTCCTCTCTTAAATGGTAGTGGCAAAACTCCCATTATATTCACTCATGGCCATAACATCATACCTTGTACAGGACAAATCCCATCTTTGTATGTATCACGCCAAGTGCATCCCAAATAATACCCACTTACAAAGCTTTCCACTTTCTGTTTTGTCTTAATAATTATAGCAATTGCATGCGTATGTGGAATTCCAGTCAGCTGCCACTTCATACACCCACATGTAAAATTATTCATGTCTACTCTATAGCTATTTCCAGCTACATCAACCTCATACATATTATTTCTAGCGGAGAGAATTGTGCAAGCTTGAGACCCTTGAATCATTCTTTCTATTTCGATATGAGCTCTCTTGGTAAACCTTGTCTTCAATCTACTAGCCAATTTGGAATGTTTTTCTGTCCTTACCATTGTTTGTCTCCTAATATCCTCTAACATATCCAAAAGAGGTTTTTTCCTAGCTTGTCTTATCGTTCTATTAAATGATTCACTCAAGTTGTTCAATATATCATTAGAGAAGCTGTCTACTCTAAAAAATGCCCTAGCCCAAGTCTCAGGACGTAAATTTTGTAGAGTTAAATGCGCTTGCAGATTGTACCTTTTCAAAGCATCCATATTAAGATTGAATTCTCCTTTAGTATAGCTGCGGGAAATCCTCCAACATAGACGTTGCAATTCCATGTCATGATTATCTTTCTTCCAGTTTTTCATTATGTGTCTTGCACATTGCCTATGTTCAGTCAGTGGAAGGAGATTATGGACTGCTTTTACCAAGCCCTGCATAACTGACCCATTACGTTAATACACCACAAAAACAGATCAAGCTTAATCACGTTAACATATAGCATCAAACAATCAACTAGCTAAATATGTCAATATTTACAAACCTTTTGTTTGTCGGAAATAATTGCAACGTTTCGTCCATCATGAAGCTCTAGATTCACAGCCAAAAGTCTAATGAACCACTCCCAATTTCTGTCATTCTCAATCTCGACTACACCCCAAGCTATGGGAGCTATTCTACTATCTCCATCCCTTCCCACAACAGATAGTAATTGACCTTTAATATCCCACTTGAGAAATGCTCCATCCAACCCTATAATTGGCCTACATGTATCTTTCCAAGTTTGACGTTGTGAATTGAAACAAATAAAGAGACGTAGAAACCTTTGTTTGCTCCTTATTATAGGTCCTGGAATTGTCTCAATCTCGAACACATAATTCTTATTTGATTGCATCACTTCTGCTTGATAGTCCCAGATTCTGTCGAAATGTGCCACATGAGTTTCTCTCCTTTCTTTTGCAAGTCTTGTCTTCGCTTTAGCACACTGCTCTTCACTGACATGAAAGCCATAGTCACGAAGGATTTCAGCTGCCATTTGATGCTTTATAATCTTCAGATTCTTCCTCAATCTCTCTTCGAACAGCCAAGCAATTGTCTTCTGTTTTAGCAATTTGGTGTAACCTGTCTTCATGCAATTATGCTCATCTACAAACACTTTAACCTGCATTTTTTGTAGCCTTTTCTCGTAAGAACAATACATTTTCCATGGACACCGCTTATCAGAACATCTGGCTCCTACTCGATCAAACTCGGATTTATACAACTTAATGTCAAAACAAGACTTCAATGAGTACCGCAATATAGCAATTTTGACATCATCTTTAGAAGTGAATGTCTTTCCTAACCTTAGATACTCACCTTCTTCCTCTATTTCATTCCTTTCACCAGTGTCATTAATATCTTCTTCATCTTCATCAGATGTCAAAGGGTCTGGAACCTTGTCTTGATCCGAGATATCTTCTCCACTATTATATCCATCACTGCCAGTTTTAGCTTCTCTCCCAGCTTCAGCAAACTCAACCACAAAATCATCACATTCTTCTGTATCAACCCCCAAACGATCTCCATCTTCTTCAACAAATGCATCCACCATTCTACCTGCTTCAATGTCATCACCTTCATGATCTTCTTCACTTTCAGATTCACTTGCACTAATTGATTCACGCTCAAACTCTCTTTGAATATGAATCTCGTTTTCACCTTTCTCTAATTGATTATCACGTCTCTGCAACTCGTCTCTGCAACATGAATAAGATAACATCAACGGAGGAGAAAACACGGGTGACATACGGCGAGTTTCAGATTTTCTGCGTGGCATCGTGGGTTTGAAAGATTAGACTAGATAGCAAAAGAGATGAAGAACATTCGTGATTTTGATTTAGGGTTTCAAATTGGGGGAAATTGGTCTCCAAAATTAATGAAACGATGAGTTTTTGAGTTGTTTGTATCTTTGATTTGGCCAAAAAAATTTAATTGAAACGATGAGTTTAGCTTAACCAAAATGATTAACAGGGCTTTAACAATGTTTATTATTCTCGTTAAAAAATTTAACATAAGGTTTAATTTACCTTGTCAACAAAAACTTCAGGGTTTTCTTGAAAGTCAACGAAAAATTTAAAGTTTAATCAAATTTATCTAAAACTCAAGGTTTAATTAGCGTTTTTGGCAAAATACAAGGTTTATTTGACATTTTTCCCATTAAGAAAATAATTAATCTGAAGCATGACCCATTAATTATGACTGAAATCAAAAGCGTATGAATGCATACAAACATCACCCATTAATTTTATTTTGGGGCTAAAATACTTGATTTCATTAATTAGTTGGTTGAAACCACCAACTCGGCGATAAGGTCTGTTTTGTGCGTTTATACAGAATATAAACCTTGACTTGAACTTGACAAACACATATTTGAATTGATTGATTTGCAGAAAGTAAAGAAGACAGAGTGTTAACGAGTTTGGATGGATCAAAAGATCCTACGTCTCCATTAACAAGCTTAACTCGATCTTTGAGTTCTTAGTACGATGAATTATCTCAATTCTCTGAACCAATTGTTGTAACTTTCTTCTAACTTTGTGTCTACTTGTACCGCAAGCTAAGTTTGTTTGTTTCTTGTTTTGTAGATACAAGAAGAGAGTTACGAGTTCCTGTGATCATGAACCGATCACAGTACGTCTCGGTGAGAAAATGAAGCTCACTTCTTGTCTTGTTCCTTTCTCTTTAGAGGATTTACGGAGAGTTAGATCTACACAAAAATAGTTACAGCACACCTTAAACAAAAGCAGACGAGAAGATATATATGCAACCACATCAAAAGGTATCTCTTTCTCTCGTTGATGTTATAGTCTTCCTCATCACCCTTTGTCTTTTTTCTTCCATGTAACGATCATTGTCTTAGCTTCCAGGGTTTGACTTTGCAAATATGTCAGCTCACAAGAGAGGAGTGAAGAAGACCAAGCAAGAAAATGAACAAAACGCAGGCCCAAAAGTCATGAACAATAAATATGGCCCAAATTCGCTATGCCCAAAACACCAACTCTACTCAATCTCTCAATCTCCTTTCTTGCTCACTCTCTCCCTGGAAACGAAACGAAACCTCTGATAGAAATGAGAAAAAGCTTGAGCTGAATCGCTAGAGCATCAACCACGATTGGTGAAGCAGTAAACAAATCGGTTGAAGATGAACAGATTAATTCACAATCCGAGGTGGAACGGCTCCATCAGCCTAAACCCGCCATTCGACGACCTTCATGCCAGGCAGGGTTGAATGGAATCGTCGACTCTTTCTCGAGGTAAGCGTGATGATACTTTCATTGATTTTTTCAGATTTTCATCTGCTCCTTGAGCTAGACACTTCTTCCTATGTCCACGTTTTCTTTCCAAAACTGAGTTGATTTCTCGTTGTCCATATTGCCCAGGTTATCCATGGAAAAATCGATCTTGTTCCTGACTAGGACCTCATGCGAAGCAGATAAATTAAAGATACGTCTCCGCATCTCACACACCGGAGATTCTCACTAATATTACGCACTACTAAGTTCTCTCCCACAAGTAATGCTTTTTGGATTATTTTCCACAAGAACATCTTTAATTTTGGAGGCTTCTCCGTTGATAACCACGCATCCTCCCAAATCAAGGTATTGTCTCCATTTCCAATTTATTTTCCACCTTCAACAATCCATTTCCCATTAAGATTCCCTTCCAACCATGGGAAGCGTTTCGCTTGCTTGTGCATTCCATCAACTTCTAAATTTGTTGCATATTTACCAAGTAACACTTTGCTAAGAAGACATTATGTTTTCTTTCAGCAAATCTCTAGCTAATCTTGGCAAGCAATGCATCGTTGATAATATGGATCTCTCTGATTCCAAGACCGCTATTTTTCTTGCTCCTTGTGAGTTTCCTCCATAACAGACAGCACATTTTCTTTTTACCATCACTTGAATCCTACCAGAACCTGGTGAATAAGATTTGGATTCGCTTGCAGAGGCTGTGAGGTACATTGAATATTTTGGAATCGCTGCTAACACCAACTTAAGCATTGTTAATTTTACGGCTTGAGATAACCGCTTAATAGACCAGCTTGCTATCTTTTTGTCAATCTTCTCTTCAATTGCATTAAAGTTATCCTTCTTTTTCTTTCCAAAATTTTCTGGGATTCCCAAATACTTTCCGTTACCTCCATCCTTCCAAATGTCTAAGATTCGTCTAGTTTTCTCTTTAATCGCATGTGGTGCTCTTGAAGCAAAGCTGATTGATGATTTCTCCTTATTTATTGTCTGTCCCGATAAGGTCTCGTAGGTGGATAGAATCTCTGTTAAGGCTGCACAGTTTCTTTCATTTTCCTTGCAGAAAAAGACAGAATTATTCGCATTCCTTTCTACATGAATTCCAGTCAGAGAGAAGTTTACCGTTGACAGCCTGCACAAACCGGAGAGCACCTTGCTGCAAATAATGAAAATATAAGGAGAGAGTGAGTCGCCTTGCCTAATCCCCCTCTTAGGTATAACCGACCCCCTTACTGTGACATTGATTAGGTAGGAATAAGATATCGAAGAGATGCAAGTCATGATCCATTGGATCCAGATCCTATGCAAACCGAGTTGATGTAAAACTTTTTCAATGAAATTCCACTCAAGTCAATTGTAGGCTTTGCTCATATCGATTTTTACCATCGTATGACAATTGTTTTTTTGCCTTTGACTGCTTTAGATAATGGAGAACCTCGTAAGTGATAAAGATATTGCCCGAAATGGCCCTTCCCAGTATAAAGACATATTGGTTTTCTGAAATAATTGAGTTCAAGATTGGTTGTAGCCCCTTGGTAATAATCTTTGATATGATTTTGTAGAAAATACTACATAGAGAAATATGTCGGTACTCAGCTACAGTCTTCGACTCACTTGTTTTTGGAATTAATCTGACATGAGTGTGATTCATAGTTCTTGTGTTACTACAGGTCCAATATCCGACCAAAACTTTTGGAAAAAGCTGGCAGAAAAACCATCCGGCCTGGGGGCCTACTCCGGTTGTATAGCAAAAGCTGCAACCTTTATTTCAGCTTGAGATGGAGCTTGGATGAGTTTGTTGTTGATATCTTCATATACCACTATTTTCATGTCATCAGACTTATTGGATCTAAATAAGTCATGGAATAATATTCAGTAACGACTTCAACAATCTCATCTTCTTCATAAACCTTGTGTCCCTCATTGTTTCTATGACAGAAAAGCGATTTGTAACACTGCGGCCTCTCGTCACCACATAGAAATAGCTGATGTTCTTGTCTCAAACCTTAAGTCACATTTGTCGAATCCTTTGCTTCCAAAACTCTTCTTCTACGAGGTACAATGAGCTTAAGCTTTGAATTTTCTGCTCATCAGGATTATGTTTACTCAGTTCAGCATCAAGTAAGCTTTTCTTTGCCTCCTGTTTTTCTTTTGTGTTGATCTTCTGTTTTCTTTTCCAGTGAATTATTGCAAGCCGACACTGTTTCAGTCTGCATTCAACAGAAGCGTCTTCCTCTTTGTTCCAGGTTTCTCCGATTATACCTTGGATCTCTTTGTTTCTGTTAAGGCTTTGGTTGTATCTAAAGAAGCCTTTGCTCTTATTCGTGCAGTCCAAGAATAGAGTAACCAAAGGTCTATGTTCTGATCCCTCAAACATGAAGCATTCACATATGGCTGATGGAAAACTATCCAGCCAAGCTCCATTGGCCAATATTCTATCAAGCCTACTGTGAACTAGGTAATCATGTCGATATCCACACTAGGAGAGAGGGTTACCCGAGTAACGTAGATAAACCATTTTTAGCCATGAAAACTATAAAGTCGGATAATGAGCTTTCTGGTTGGTTTGGACCTCCTTGTTTCTCTCTTCATTACAACAAATCTCATTAAAGTCAGCCGAAATGAGATATTGACCTGGCCGAGATTCCATGATTGCTGTCAGCTTGTCCCATTGTGGCTTTCTTTTAGCTCGTCAGGTTTCCCATAAATGAATATGGCATAAAAACATTTTTTTTTCGAATTTCACTAAAGTGTCGATCATGTTCTTTTCAGCAGAAATGACTTCCACCTTGACGTATTTCTTCCAGAACAGGGCTAAGTCTCTACCTGTACCAGATTCAGGCGCAAATAAATGGTGATTCTCATACTCTAAGCAGCTGAGAGTTTTAAGGGTTTATTCATCAGAGTTCCGGGTCTCTGAGAGGAAAAAAAGTCAGGGAGATAAGAGGAGCATATCTCCTTAAGTCTGCAGACTATCAAGGGATTCCTCAACCCTTGGCAGTTCCAACTCACCAAGGCTAAGGAACAGAATTGGGTGGATCCTGAAAATCTACTCCTTCTTGAGGAACCTGTTGTTTTCCTTCTATTTATTTCTCTTCCCATTTCTGAACTTCCACCTAAATCAAACTGTGTTTCAGGTCAAGTTGAGGTGCCTTCAAATCTGGCTCCACTAACTAATTCAACAGAGATTCGAGGGGAGCTATGGCTCCTGAGGGCTTTCCTTTTTCGAGAGTTCACTGTTGGAACTGTTTAGGGATGATCTATAGTTTTCTCCTTAAAGGACGGCCACGTTTCCGCTTTGCCACAACCCTTTTTGCTATTAGTTTTTCCCCAATTATTTCCATTGTGCTTAAACTTTGCTCTTACCGTGAAGATTGGCCCTAACCTACTCAAGGCTGACTGCCGCATTGGTTCAGTTAGGAACTCGAGTTCTTGGCTTCTTGGTCAATCCTTCTCATGTTAGCTTTTACCATTTGTATTGCTGATTCTTCAATTGACCTGCAGCCTTTGCCGCTTTGATTAATTCTCTCCCGATGAGCTACACTCTCCGAGGGGTCTGCCAACTTGAATATTGGATCATAACTTCACATAACTCGCCCATAGGAACTTCTATTTCTTGCTTGGTAGAGGTGCTTTAAAGGATTTCTAAGGATCCACAACTTGATTTCGAGCTGAATACGACTTCAATGACATGTTCTCCAAACGAGTTTGGAAAGGTGTCATAGAAGATTGTGATTGATCAATCTGAGTAGGGCTTCAACTTACATCTTTTATAACAGGTGAATTGGGCATTTCTCTCCATTCAAGCTGAGCCTTACTTCCTGTGATCCTCCTTTCATTATTGTTTTGGTAGGGGTTGTATTTGTTTCTTCTTTCTGAAAACCTTCTGTCACTTCTCAAGGGACCCTTTCTTTTATCAATTTGATGTCTTAAGTCAGTAGGGGACTTGCTTTTACGGTTTTCCATGATTGTAGTCCCGGTAGCTGGAGCTATGTTTCACATTGTATGAGCTAAGGGCGTTATTTTTCTCAGGTGGACTTTAACCTCATGTTTGCTATTCCATTCCCTGCAATCTTTTTGTTCATGACTTAGCCTTTTGCAAGTAAAAAAATGTTTATCCAATATCTCATAAATCAAACTTGTTGTGACCTCATCCCCGTTGGGGAACTTGATAGTTGTTTCCATGAGTAAAGGAAGAAGACAACCAATGGTTTTCTTCATTCCCACTGAGAGTGTAGTAATTTCCACTTTTATCGACTTTTCCTATATTTACTCCTATGCTACAATTATGTCTTGTGGACAGGAAGGCCCTGCACTCTGAACCAGAAAAACAGCTGAGAAGGAAAATCTTTGGATAATGTTGGTTCCCATTTTGGATGATGACCATCCATTTAGTAAAATGGTAAGGGATGTTTTCCAGGACCTTTAGTAGGTTGTCCTCTGTTTCAAACTGAAATTGAACTAAGCCTTGTCCAAAATCTGCTCCAACAGGTTTCTTGGTTGTTTTCCACATTTGGAGAAGAAAGGTATTAGAAATCATACCCCCGAACCTTTGGGTTGGTGAGTCTGTAAATGAGAGTAAGAGCATGTTTCTCCACCAAACTCGAGTTCTATGAAGCAGGGACTTGGATTCTTTCTTCACAGGGAGGTGATTTGACTTGCATAATTTGTTTCTCTTTAGCTGAAGCTGATAGACATGGTGATAGTAGATATGCGCAAAAACACAATAAAACTCAAAAACTGTGAGTAGTGTAAGTTCTTCTCGCAAAGAGAGATGGTTCGAGAGAGCTAAAGAGAGGCCCTTAAGCAGACATAGGAGGACCATGCCCCATAGAAACATCAATCACTGCTCGCTGAAAGAGGAAAGTGAGTATTGTTGAGTTTCCAGCATCCATTGCCATGGTGCAGAGCACCAGAGCTGCTTTGCAAAACCACAAGGCAAGGTTTTTCGAAGAGAAAGTTTTCAGAAGAGGAAAAGAATTAGGTTGAAGATGGAAACTTTTGAAAAGGCAGCTAAAAACGGAAAGAAACGGGAAGTTATAGAAATTTCAGGACAGGGAGTTTTTTTACCTTGGCGGTTCATCACCTATTAATTACGTAACATATATGGAAGCCTTTAAAATCGGCAAAATTTATTATTATTTGTTGGGCAATGAAATTAATTTATTTTCTTGATTATCATGTTTCCATTGTCACCGAGTTCATATAGCAAATAAAAGAAAAAATTTTTGGTTAACTGATTGAATATCTTTCTACGCTCTATTTTTTTGAACTACGTATATTTTTGTTGACAGAAAAAAATATGAACCCATGTGAATTGTAAGGCTAAGTTCACATTTTGTAAAATCAAAATCTAAATTGAGCGAGGTTGATATGACTTAACCAAACTATATTACTTGCACGATATATAGGTTGAACTTTTGTATGATTTTAATTATATTATCTTCTCTTGTTTGTTTAATCTGGATATGGTTTTAGGAGTAGTTATCGATACTAGATAAAGACTTTAGGAATCAGACAATGTGGTCAAACAATTTTTTCTCCAATTATTTGTTGTTGTATCTTATTTTTTTGTTTGGTGTCACTTTCTATATTATAAATAATTTAGTAATTTTGTATTTTTCTCGTGGCAGTTGTTTTCCATTTCAATTCTTGTGATAAGCTTATTAAAGAGTATGAAAATATAATAATGATGATGGGGATTTATCACATCCCCATCATTGAGGAATGTCACTAAAAGACGAGACCTCGACCGAAACAAACTTGTTTGGACATCCAACTATAGCTAAATAAATTGTAAAATATACATATGTGGTAATGCAAGGAAACTTGGATCTAGAAGGGATACATAATTGACGTTTCTAAATTAAATATGGATGTCACAATGATAAAATGTAGGGAATATCCTCCCATAAAAAACCATCAAGATCAAAACCAATAAACCTTTAGCGTAATTTTTCTTCATTATAAGCTATTGATTTTGCAAATTCAGAATACCACATTGAAGATTTGAAGTAGAATCATTGTTATTTTGTTGGTTTATAATGAATTTTTTTTTGGGTGGTTTATAACGAAAAAAATAAAATAAAGTATAAAGTTTTAAAAAGAAAAGAAGATATTAAACTATGGGTGATTTATTCAAGTACTTTTGAATTATAAAGTAATGACTTAAATATTGTAGAGTTATCATGACTCAAATACTTTTATTTGTTCTTAAATTGACATTTTACTCTTTTCAGATGTGTAAACAAAAAATGTAACAACGAAAATGTCATTAATAAATCATGACACGTCAGCGCATGCCAATCGCGTAGATCTGCCGCCACATCAGCTTAAGATCAACCAAACTCCACAAAATCCACCACAGTGTGGTAGAGTTTGGTAGAGTTTTATTTGAGAGTGTGGTAGAGCTTGGTGGAATTAGTGATAGTAGTGTGGTAGATTTTGGTAGAGGTTTATTTCAGAGTGTGGTAGAGCTTGTTGGAGTTAGTGACCGTCGTGTGGTAGAGTTTGGTAGAGTTATATGGTAGAGTTTGGTCGAGCTCATCCACTGTGTGGTAGAGTTTGGTAGAGTCTTATTTGATAGTGTGGTAGAGTTTGGTAGAGTTAGTGATGGTAGTGTGGTAGAGTTATATGGTACAGTTTGGTTGAGCTCATCCATTGTGTGGTAGAGTTTGGTAGAGTCTTATTTGATAGTGTGGTAGAGTTAGTGATGGTAGTGTGGTAGAGCTTGGTTTAGTTATATGGCAGAGTTTGGTCGAGCTCGTCCACATGTGGTAGAGCTTGGCAAATCTTGACAAAGATGATTCATTTAACCTAGTATGAAGAATGATGATTTTATCCCCTTATTATTGCATCACCTACCATATTTCTCTAACTAACTTTATGCAGCCAACCACCATTGAAATACATATCACCATTGTTGCTTTACCTCATTCCTTATCTTTTGAGCTTATTTTCCTGGTTTTTGATCAATGGATCAAATTTTTTTAGTTTGTGGGAGTTGGAAATTCGACCAAAATCATTGGTTCTTTGTAGTGGATACTTGTTGTGGTTGTAAAATCATGGAATTAAGTGAATATGTGCGTTATGATGAGCTTATGAGGATGGTGCATGAAGATTTCGATCTAAATCAACTGATCTACAAGGTAAAACTGAGTAACATATCAAATGAACTAATGCATGCACTACCACAAGATACACCTCATATCGTCATGACCAAAGATAGACAATTGCGTGGGTAATTGCAACAATTTTGAAAATAGTCAATTTGTCTTTGTGTGGAGATTTCAAGGAGATTGTATGTTCCTGTGAAAAAAATATGTAAGACTTGAGCCTAAAATGCGAGCCTTCCTTTGAACAATCTGATTTAACGTTTGGTAAAATTAATTCAACGTGTGGTAGAGCTAGGAAGACTTTCAAACAACAAGAGGAACATGTTGACTACGATGATGAAGTAGAAATGAGATTTAACTACTGCAAGGATGTAGATGGTACAAGCTCTAGTGATCAAGACTTCATAAGTGTTCAGAGGAAGTGCAAAGAAGAAGATAGAAAATATCTTCCTCCTAAGAAAATTGATTCGACATTTAATGATGAGTACTTAGACATCGAGATGAGGTCACTTCAATTAGCTGTTGGACAAATTTATCCTACAAAAGACGATCTTGAGTCAAGGTTGAAGATATATTCTGTTTTCATAAGTTTGACTTTGATGTCGTATCATCATCGAGGATGTTATTGGTTATGATATGTTGGGTTCCAAACTGCACCTGGAGAGTATGTGCTTCACACCACGATACTGAGAGTCTGTATTTCTATATCCAGGTATATTGTGGAGAACACTATTGCTTAGTTACAGAGAGGTCATCTTGGGCATGTCAAGTAACGCCTGCTATTCTTGGTTGTTTATACTTGGATTTTGTTGGTGGTGTTGGGCCTTCTGTTCTTTCCACTCATGTTGCTCAATCACTGAATAAACGTTTTGGTTTGAAGGTACAAATCCTTTGTGGTAGACTTTGGAATAACAAAATTAGCACGTGGTATACTTAAAAAACCTTTGGTGGACCTTTGCTAAACCTTTGGTAGGCCTTTGGCAGACATTTGGTAGAGTTTGGTTGAGTCTAATATTTTGGTAGAATTTGGTATATGGTAGTATACTTTGGTAGAATTTTAACTTTGCGTCTTTATGTGAAATTTGTACAGATGAAGTATTGGAAGACACATCGTACTTTTAGGGAAGCTCGAGCTCTAGTTATAAGAACTTCAAAGAATAGTTTGAAGAACTTATCTCGTATTTGTATAAGATTAAACGAGCAAATCTGGGAACACTTATCAAGCTGGAAGTAGATTGAGATTATAAGTTCAAGTTTTTATTCCTTACATTCGATGCAAGCATTATAGAATTTCTGTATATGAGGAAGGTTATTGTTCTGGGTGGAACGTTTTTGCAAGGAAAATATAAAGGGACTCTTCTCACGACAACAATGCAAGACGGGAATTTCAACATTTTTCCTATGGATTTTGATGTGATTGATACAGAAAATGATAAATCTTGGGAATAGTTTTTTTAGACAACTCAACCGCGTCATTCCCGATGATAAAGAGTTGGCCATTACACTTACCATATACAGTTTTGTCAAATTTCAAAGGAGGGGAGTCCTTTAAACTATTTAAGAAGGTTGCAACTGCATATAGGCGTGACGAGTTTAATGCAATCTTCGGCCAAATAGAGAGACTAGATCAAAGGCAATATGAATATTTGTTAAAGGCAGATGTTCGTCTGTGGAGTCGTGCACATTTTCCAGGGAATAGATACAACTTCACCATGTCAAACATAGGAGAATCTATCAATCATGCGTTAGCTGAAGCACAAACTTTCCTTATTGTGCGGCTTATAGATGCCATTAAAGAAATTTTAACAAGGTGGTTCTCAGAGAGGACGACAAAGACAGCGGCTATAACGACCATTTTCACAACAACAATCGAAAATTTTCTAAAGGTATGGCTTGGTAGAGTTTAGTGGAGCTTAGTAGATCTTATATATCTAAGTAGTAGAGTTTGGTAGACTTTAGTGGATCTTGGATATATGTGTAGTAGAGTTTGGTTAAGTTTAGTAGAGTTTTGGTAGAGTTTGGAAGCCTTATATGGATCTTGGATTTATGTGTGGTAAAGTTTAGTAGAGTTTAGTAGACATTACTATTTTTCTTATTTGTTTACCTCCTATTGTACGTAACTGACATGCTAGACCAAAGAACTTGCGGATTAAAGGCTGTTTTGAGTGCTTGTTAGAGGTAAAACGCCAAGAAAATTGATGACTTGTTCGCGATGTAAAGGTGTATGCCATAATGTTTGAACATGTAGAGCATAAGTCTAATCTTGAAAGTCTACCAAGGTCCACCACAATTCATAATGGTCTACCAAACTCCACTGTAACTCAACCACACACTTCATAAAGGTAAACCAAGATTTACCAAACTCTATTATCCATGTTATGTGTAAGGTCAACCATAATTTACATTTAGAATAATCCAAACTTGTTAATTATATACATTTTAATCAGTCTATCCAAAACATATTAGCAAATTTCGTCCAACATACAAATTATATACAAAGAGAATTACTTCAAAAGTTATATATCAAGATCTACCAATACACAGGTGAGTCAAGCACTCCAAAAGCAACTCTTGCGACGTTGTAATCAATACCGCCTTATCAACATTTTCAAAATGTGGATAAGGATTATGGATGAAATTGTTTATAGTAGTGGAAGCTCATCAATGACTTCAAGACCAAATTTCATGCAGAGATCCGGGACTAACTTATCATATACTCCTTTAAATCCGTGTCCAAGGTCTAAATACTCAATAAATTTCAGGGTATAAATGCCACAGTCACCGGATTGGTGGTTCATCGGGGTCCCCTTCACCCTACTGATAGTGAAAGCCTTTGCTCTAACTTTTTTCCGCACCTCCAGAGCTAGTATGCTCCTACGAAGATTTGGAACCATCCTCGCGTACGGCCTGGTTGGCAAACAAAAACGTAAAAAAAGATATACATTTCTTTACCATTGATCTACCAAGCTCTACCATAACTCAACCAAACAGTTTATAGAAGTCAACTAAACTCTACCATAACTCAACCACACAGTTTATAAAAGTCAACCAAGATCTACCATAATTCAACCACACACTTCATAAAAGTAAATAAAACTCTACCATAACTCAATCACATTTGATAATAGTCTCCTACGCTCTACCAAGATATACATTGAGTTGAATACAAAGAATACCTCACTGAGTCAATCCGTATTGATCTTGTGGCCACATATGTCTAGGCATTGTTAACTGGAGATATAACTTAGCTAAAGAACTAATGTCATCCACCGAGTTATCCCTATAAGTGTTGGTAATTAGCAAACACCAAAATAGTACAATATTTTGTACATTAAAACCGAGAATAGCAGGGAATTATAATTCATGTTTGATAAGGTTATGCAACCGCTTTATTTTGGACCTTTGTATTTATCCGAATGGATTGTATGAGTTCGATACTATGTCATCATCTATGAGGCGCTTAATAACAGAGCTTCTTTCGAACGGTGATTTCTGAATTCAAACCAACACGTTATTTAATCAGTTAGACAGAAAAATCGTAGGTCTAAAACAGTCAGTTAAAACTCTACCAAAGATTTACCACTCCAAAAGCTTAACTCTACCACACTACATCAAAGTCTACCACACTAAGCACTAAGCTCTACCACATTCCACCAAAGTCTACCACACTAATACTTATCTCTACCAAACTCCATTAGCTCTAACAAAATACATGTTTGCAGTGTGAGTACGTGTTTTAGATGCTTTGGACAACATGTCCTCCATATATATCTAATCGTTGCTTTGACCAATTGCTTTATCCAAAATTTGACGTTCGCCTTCTTCTTGCAGACTTATGGTGGCGAGCTGAGAATTCTCTTGTGTTGACTCCAACTCCACAGTAGGACTTTGCTTTGGAGTTTTCAACTAACTACTAACCTCTGGGTCTTAACAATTTTCAATGCTGGGGACAAAGGGTCAGAGGTTTCTTGCTCTTAAAACATCCATTCCTTCTGCAAAATCCACCAAGCAAAAAGGAAAACAATGTAAGCACAACCAAAATCCACCAAGATCTACCAACAATTTAAGAAGTACATGTTGATTATTAGGAAGTCGTAAGGCTGGGAAAAGAGTTTGTGAGGTTTGCTGCTCCTCAGCGATTCGTTCCTTCTGGAATCAAACAATCAATATAGTTAGTCGGCCAAGCTTTACCACACTCCACCAAACATCTACCAAACTCCACCATATATTATATAAATCAACCAAGATCTACTAAAGAACTACCACACCTACCTCAACATTTTCAGAGGGTGTTACTGCTGGCGACATAGGTTGTGAGGTTGACTGTTCCTCAGATATCTTTTTTTCGGGAAATAAAACGTAATAGAGTTAGTACAACTAACTCCAAAGAAAATATTATTCATGTCTTTTATTGTCATGAAAGATAAAAATTATTTTCTATTGACAAGTAAACATTATTGTCAATATCACGTTATCAACAAAGTCTACCAAACTCTGCCACAAAGTTTACAAAGTCCCCACCACACATACCCAATTCATACAACATAATTGGATCATTGAAAAGGTTCAGTCATAATCAAGTACATTCTTACATACCAATTTTTGAAAACATGAGGCTTCACCACCTTCTTCTCGGGTCTTACTTCTACGAGATTGACTTTTATCTACAACAGACTTCTTACACTCTTTCAAGGTCATCACCACCTTCAATGGTTTTGACTCCAACAACTTAATAAGGCGTTCATTGATCGAGTTATGTTGTGACATGGCTTCCTTAAGCCTACGAAGTCGCTCATCCGTCACCACTTGGTCAATTATTTTCTCCTCTAGCCTTGCAATCCGTGCAGACGTGTTGATTTGATCATATCTCATCACATCTAAAGCCTGATTTATGGACTGAAGGATTTCTAACATAATCTTATTTTCCTCCCCTTGTTCTTTGGCCTCAAACTCCTTCTTCCATTTCTTCTCCAATCTCTCTTTTTCATTTCCCTTGGCCACATTCTGAAATTCTGCCAAAGTCATACCGGGTTCTAACTCCATAGTCTCCTTTGCCTTTGGATTATTCTTTGCCTTTGGACTATCGTGAGACTTCTTCTTATCAATATATTTCTTCTTCTCTGGCATCTTCGACTTCGAATTTGCCTTCTTTAAGTTTCAGAGCTCACTTTGTAACTCATCGGCCTTCCTTTTTGTAGAAGTCGGGATAGCCCAAAATATCTCATCTAATGTTCCATCGAGAATTTCTAGAATCATTCTGTTAACTTTGAGATCCCAAACATCTCTAGGAAACTCAGGGTATATACCATCGTAAGGCTTTTGGAGAAGGTGCACCATATGAACTTACAAAATAGAAAAAAAAGTCAGACTTCAAAGATATACTAGACTAAATATGAGGTCCACCAAACTCTACCAAGATTTGCCAAACTAAAAATACACCATCCACCAAACTATACCACACGTCAACCAAAGTCTACCATAGCTCTACCACACAACATATAACTCTGCCACAAATTTACCAAACGCAAACCATATCTCTGCCACACACCAAACAAACTTCTACCAAAATCTTCCAAAGTCGACCATATTATACCACACACCAAATATACTTCTATCAATTGAGGAAGCTTACCGTGTCATCTTATTAGCTTCGAAGACATCCTCCATATCTATACGACAGGAATCGCGTAAATTCCACTGTAAAAGTGGAATCAGGCCATTTATTTTACATCCACACATTAGTCCTAGATGTGGATATACTTGAACGCCCATATTAGAAGCACATGCACAAAGCCATGCACATTCGACGTCGAAGTTGACGATATGGTGAAACTCATTCAGAGAAAATCTGATTGAGCGACCATCTACCAACACCTACACCTCATTTACATTAGGTGTGTGAAGCGTATTCCCCAACAGGTGTTGCACATATTTGCTGCTCCATGAGAATCGTGACTCGACAAACTTCAGTATAATACCAAGTTGAGAATTTCTCTCTATGTCATTGTAAGCATCAACACCAATAAGATCCCTCATCAATGTTATCCTCTTCAATATGCAATAGTGGTTGATGATTCTGTTTATCATCGGGAGTCTTCCTGTTCCAACAACCCACCTAGGGTACTTCTTTACATCCCCTATAGCTGTGGAAAATAAACAAGAAAACAGTTTAATAAAAAACTCTACCAAAGTCTACCATACTATAAACTAACTCTACCAAAGTCTACCAAAACATACCACACTATAAACTAACTCTATCAAAATCTACCAAAGGCTACCACACTATAAACTAACTCTACTAAAGTCTACCAAAGTCTACCACACTATAAACTAACTCCACCAATGTCTACCGGTACCCAACATAACTCTACCACACTATCTGTAAAAAACTCCAAACTCCACCACATAAAACACTAACTAGACCGACCAAGATCTACTTCACTATAAGTAAATAAACTAAATTTTACCACACTATAAACTAAATTTATCAAACTTTATCAAATTCTACCACACTACAACATAACTCTATTACACAAAACATTAACTAGACCGACCAAAATCTACTACAATATAAGTAACTAGACCGACACACTCTACTAGACTAGAACATAACCTACAAACACATAAAATCTAAACACCAAAAATTTACCTTGACCAACAAAAATTTCAAAATTTCTAAACCTAGAAAACAATTTGTTAAAATGTAGTTCGAATTCTCAATCGAACTATTGAGAGTTCAAAATCTAGTAACATATGCTACATTACCTTCGGGACCTAGTTAATAAATTCAAAAAAAGAAGTCAAATTTTAGAGAATAAATTTTTCGAAGAGGAAAAAACATGAAGAAAAAGAGAAGAAGACAAGAGTAAGAAAAAAAGAAGAAAACGAAAACGCCATGAAAGAAGAAGAAGAGAATTCGCAAGGAAGAAGAAGTTGAGAAACAGAAAAAAAAAGGAAGTTTTGAAAAAAAAAAGGTGGAAGAAGAAGTTCAAAATTAAAACTTTCTCTCTCTCTCTCTCTTTTTTTTTTTTTTTTTTTTTTTTTTTTTTTTTTTTTTTTTTTTTTTTTTTTTTTTTTTTTTTTTTTTTTTTTTTTTTTTTTTTGTTTTTTTGTCAACTAGCCTATTGTCTTTTTAAATCCCGGCTCCTACTATTGCAGGTAGGGGATTCGATCTCTGGTGTCTTGAAGATTTGTAAAATGAATACACTATTGAGCCACCTGTTCTCGACACTTTAAAGATTATTTAAATCAGTAATATATAATTATTGAGTATTTGAGTTATTATTTTTAAAATTATACGTGTTGCACCATTACGTACGTTTCCTCTAAGGAGAAAAATTATCAAAATGACCCGAGAATAAGTAACGAATAATTCATATAAAATACACAATTTCAAAATCTTAGAAATTAATTGGTTCTGACAATCACATACCACCTAATAATATATATATACAATAAAATCGTTGACAAAAACATCTATTGATTGATTGTTAAGGCTTATCCACTCAACCAATCAAAACAAAATGTAATCGGAATAGGTGCATCGTGAGCCACACGATTTGGTTTTGCTGTCTTCATATATTCATAATAAAACAAAGTAAATTGAACAAACCTAGTAACTATTGTTTCGACCAAAAAGAAAAACCTATCAACTGTATTGACAAATTTTCAACACTTGATTCAAAGAGCTAATGTATCTTCGCCTTTGACTCATCTTATAAATAAGTCTCTTTGAGATTCTAAACTCAAATCTCCAAGAATTAAGGCCAATAAGCTATAAAAAAAAGCAACAAAAAAGAAAGAGAAAATGACTATCTTGTTCTGTTTCTTTTTAGTTTCACTTATTGTTCTAGTCTCATCAATCTTTCTAAAACAGATTAAGACTCCAAAATTCAATCTTCCTCCGAGCCCTTCAAGTCTTCCAATCATTGGAAACTTACACCATCTCGTAGGATTGCCTCACAGATGTTTTCATAACCTCTCAATCAAATACGGACCCGTGGTACTTCTACGTTTCGGGTTTGTTCCAGTTGTTGTGATCTCATCGAGTGAAGCAGCTGAAGCAGTTGCCAAAACACATGACTTGGAATGTTGCAGCCGACCAAAGACAGTGGGGACTGGAAAGCTCTCTTACGGTTTCAAAGACATCACTTTTGCACCATACGGTGAGTATTGGCGAGAAGTGCGAAAACTCGCGGTTATAGAGCTTTTTAGCCTTAAAAAGGTTCAATCTTTTAGGTATATAAGAGAGGAAGAGACAAACTTTGTGGTGAAGAAAGTTTCAGACTCGGCTTTGAAGCAATTTCCTGTGGATTTAAGCAAAACCTTTTTCTCCCTCACTGCAAGCATCATTTGTAGAGTAGCTTTGGGACAGAATTTTCATGAAAAAGGCTTTGTTATTGATCAAGACAGGATTGAAGAACTTGTTACAGAATCAGCAGAAGCTCTAGGAACTTTCACTTTCTCTGACTTTTTCCCTGGTGGACTCGGAAGATTCCTAGATTGGTTGTTTCAACGACACAAGAAGATCAACAAAGTCTTTGAAGAACTTGACGCTTTTTTTCAGCATGTGATTGATGACCACTTGAAGCCAGAAGCAAGGAAGAATCATGACATTGTCACAATGATGTTTGATATGATCGATAAACAAGGAAATTCAGATTCTTTAAAAATCAATATGGATAATGTCAAGGCAATAGTCATGGTAAAAGCTATCTAGATCTCTTTGGTTTTATTCATATCTCATGTTAAACCTATTGATTAGCTTAACAACAATATCTTTGTTGTGTGATCTTCAGGATGTATTTATGGCAGGGATAGATACAAGCTCTGTAACAATGATTTGGGCGATGACAGAACTCATTAGAAACCCTAGAGTGATGAAGAAAGTTCAAGAAAACATTCGAACCACACTCGGTGTTAAAAGGGAAAGAATCACTGAAGAAGATCTAAACAAAGTTGATTACTTGAATCTCGTAATCAAGGAAACATTCAGATTACATCCAGCACTTCCATTCTTAGTCCCAAGAGAAACAATGTCTCACATCAAGATCCAAGGCTATGATATTCCTCCAAAAACACAGATCCATCTTAACGCATGGACGATTGGACGAGATCCGAATCGTTGGACCGACCCTGAAGATTTCATCCCTGAACGGTTTGCTGATAACTCAGTAGATTTTAGAGGACAACATTTTGAGTTATTACCGTTTGGATCTGGTCGAAGGATGTGCCCTGGAATACCAATGGCGATAGCTACTGTGGAGCTAGGACTGATGAATTTGCTTTACTTTTTCGATTGGAAATTGCCTGATGGGATGATAGGTGAAGACATTGATATGGAAGAAGCTGGTAATATTTCTGTTGTCAAAAAACTACCTCTTCAACTTGTTCCCCTTCAACGTTACTAATGAGCAGTACTAGAAACCCTATTACATGGAAAAAGTACCAAGTATCAAACACAAATTTCCTTATATTTTGTTGCGTTATATAACAAGAAATGTTAGTTTTCAGTGAAGAATTAATAAAAGCTTTCTTGTTCTTGAAAATAATTTAGCCGTGGATAATATTCAATTTTGTCAACTAATGTTTGAACAATAAATCAAGACATCATTAATTGTGTTAAGACAACTAAGGGCATAAGCATTGGGGTTATTAGGGGAGGGGTTCTTAGGAGAAAAAATAAAAATAAAAAAATTGCAAAATGCGGAGCCAATCACGGGCTGCCACGTGGCGGCCCGGCTCTTAATTAAGAGCCTGTGAGACATGGGTCCGCCACGTGGCAGCCCGTGATTGGCTCCGCGTTTAAAATTTTTTTTTTTTTTTTCGGTGAACCCCATGGGGGATTCACCAATGCAGATGCTCTAATGGTTTGATGACCAGAGTAAACTTTCTTTTAAAATTTTTGTTTAGATTAGAAAAACATAATGTATAGTCAAACTTTTAAACCATATAAAAAATGTTACGTCAAATATCAATTCTGTTTTTTTTACTCGAATTTAATTCCAAAAAATCATATTTGCTTTAGTAATATTGAATTTGATTATAGATCTAATTTTGTCCATCAATTTATTTGACAATTTTTTTTAAAAAAATATATCATGTAGTACTGTTCTTTAAAATCAATCTCTAATGATAAAACTGTTAATCAATAAGACTATAATTCTTAAATTCACATGCCTTCAAATTATATATCAAAATAAAGTTTAAGGTAATGTAAATTCACATATAAGTAAATTCATTAAGAATTTTTATTTGCTAGCAAGTTTCGTTAACTGTAGATATCACACCAATTATAGATTCTATATCATCTAAGATTATGAATTCAACTCCCTATCTATCATATTACTCTTTATTATTATCTCTTTTCCACTAACCAAATTCTCATGATTTTGAGAACATGAATTTAACATGTTAAACTTTAACATGAATTAGTCAACATCATCTTAATATCCCGGCTAAATTTAGTCAACTACTTAATCTTAAATTAAACATCCTCGTGATAATTAAGTAGCCTAATGACGTCTAGAACTACAAGATGAATAGTTGAATCCAGTGATCTATGATTTGTCCTTAATTTATAATAAATCACGAATTGCGGAGATTGTGACAGGGAGACATAACAAGACTTCTTTCTGGATTAAAAAAGTATCCGTTATTCGATTTTTATTATGAAGATTTCAAATGGTACAATTTTTATTTCTTTAAAGAAAGAATATTCTATTTAAACTAATAAGTCATTAAAAACAAAACAACTGTACTTCGTATATTAATCGGCAATTCATGACTCAGCAAAGTCATCCGTTTGGAACTATTGGCATTGCATTGTATCTCCACGAGATCCACGACAACAATATAAGAAGATTTAGGATAAGTACTTTCTCTTCACAAATGCAAACTCATCGATTTTAGATTTTGAGATTACTAATCCTCTATATATTGCCTTCTGCGAAACGTATTTCTTCAATCGAAAATACCAAATCAAAGAGAGAAAGAGAACAATTATGTCAATCTTCATTTATTTCCTCTGTCTCTTGTCCATTTTCATAGTTTCCGTGTTCATTTTCTCAAAAAAGGTCCCAGCCCCAAAATGGAAACTACCTCCAGGCCCACCAAGTTTCCCAATCATAGGAAACTTACACCAATTGAGTGGCTTATTGCATAGAAGCATCCACAAGCTTTGCATCAAATGTGAACCAGTGATGCTTCTTCGACTTGGATCTCGTCCAATGGTTGTGACCTCCTCAAGTAAGCAGCTGAAGAAGTGCTGAAAACCAATGACTTGGAATGCTCCAGTCG